>CAIGQV010019084.1:6305350-6319049 GCA_903798115.1 Danio jaintianensis
ACCTTCTTGCTGTGAGGCGAACGTGCTACCCACTGCGCCACCGCATCGCCAAGCTGCATCTCAGTGACAGTAAAATAACACTGGTCTTAATGTGAATTGCTGTGTGAGAGAAAATAATTTCTCATAAATGATTACAAAACCTCTCTGAGTCACACTAATCTTCTCTCTTTTCATTTCTAAAGAACAAAGTGGTGAGATATCTTTAAATAGTCTTTATTAACATCGGGAAATCGAAAACAGAATTTTCCCCACATATAAATACAATCGTACTGACAGTGATCTATGTACCGTAACACCCATCAGCAGGATGGACTTTTTTAAATATTACAATAATACCGTTATTGAAAATCGTAAGGAATCGAATACATAATTGCATTTGGTAAGTTAACAAACAAAAGGAAGATCCTCGTCTTCAAGAAAAAATCCTGAAAAATGTATAGATACGGTTATAATAAGGCCAATACGATCCAAAAGCAATACACTGATTGTTGGAGAAATCCGAAAGTTGACCGTAAATTCGTCCTTTCGAGTGTTTGAGTACCTGACGGATGCATTGAGGTGGCTCACACTAATCTGCCATACAGACGCTCACACTAATATTGCTCGGTGTATATTACAGGCCTAAAGCGTTTACGCCACATCTACATCTCAGCGTCTGCTAAATGTCAAGAGATTTTTAGGTCAGCGGTTGAGTATCCTGAAACTTTGACTGACTGAACATTGAGGCAGTTTCCATGAAGGGGAAGAGGCGAGCCAATAACGTTTGGCTACAACATATGGCTCTGAATATCCAGTCTTAAAATGCGACTGAAGATCCAGTCAGTGTAATTCATGTAAGTGTCCTCAGCAGCATAAGAAACGTCCATTTTACGCCGACAGCCAGGCACACAAAACCAGCACCGTTAAAGAGTAGGAGCCTATTGCAGCCGTAGTCTTTGCAGGCTGCCTATTTCAGGGCGGGGGGAAATTCGAGGAAACATCAAGAAAGAAAGAAAATGTAGTGTTTGTAACAATAAAACTCGGTAGGTAGCAGTGGCATTGAAGAGAATAAACCTACCTCAAAAAACCTAAAATACAAAATCAAGTGCAACCAAAGGTTAATCATTCCATGTAAGTGAGTGAAGGAGAGTCCGACTGTTATGTCAGACTCTCTCTGGGCCTGAATTGGACACTGTGTGTTGTTGTTTTTTTTATTTTTTTTTTGTAAAAGTCTGGTTGAGATGCGAGTCTAGCTGTCTTCGATGAGTTTGGCTAGGTTGTCTCTCAGCTCGGTCAGCTCGAAGATTTTTCCATCCAGGATCTCCAGCAGGGTTTTGAGGTTCTTGCGCAGGTTCTCCTGGTCCACCTGACTGGACTCCAGGCGCTGCTCTAGGTCGGACAACTGTTCCTCCAGCTCCTTGTTCCGCATATCTGTGTCCTGGAACACACAAAACATGTGGCCGTTTAATCCACTACAGCTTTAACACATTGACAAATGTATTTGGTCTCAAATAGAGCTTAATTTTCACCATCATTACTCTAGTCTTTAGTATTTTTTTTTAATAGAAATCTTACTGACTGACCTATATACAGTGCTAGGTATAAAGGAGTACAGCCCTCACAAATCTGTCTATTAAATTTATATTTTCTATAGCATGCTTTACAATAATAATAATAATTAATTAGTCAGTACCAAAGCCAAAACTGGAACTTATTCAATTATGGAAAAAAGAGACCACTTGAAAATGTTCTGGATTTACAGGAATTGCTATGAATGTGTAAAATGTTCATATTAATATTATTAAGACCTGTAAAAACGTACATGGGTAGTTGGGCTGCACAATGTATCAAAATTATAGAAATATTGCAAATGTGCATATCGCAATATACATACTGCAATGGTTTGCAATAAATGAGTGATTTGATACAAAATGATCTGCCATTCGCACAACCTCTGAAAGACTTTTTAGCACATCAGGTAATGTAGCTACACGTCAATGCGCAGAACCAAGCAGATGGACATGCTGGTTTTCTGGACAAAAATCTGTAACTATTTTAGTCTGGATGCTGAAATATGAGCAAGCAATCAGGTCACGTTAAGAAGTAAGCAGTTACTCCACTCTGTTTCAAGTGTTTTGTTTTCCTGATTGTTCCTGATGTTTTCAGGTTGATAAATCTATATTGGTGGAGAAAAGCGGGGTGGTGATATTTATTTATTTTTGTTTACATTGTTAAAATGTCTGTTCTGTAAGCTGTAGTGATGCTTTCCTTTCTCTGAAATATTCTGAAACATGTTGGCTATAGCTTTAAAAAATATAGCTATTTTGCATTTCAAAATTCGCATTTAGCATGCCCTAATAGATAGGTAATGTAATGTAATGTAATGCAATGTGTATTTATATAGAGCATTTATTGTGTATGGCCATACACCCAAAGTGCTTCACAACCATGTGGGGGGTTTCTCCACACCACCACCAGTGTCCAGCATCCACTTGGATGATGCGACGGCAGCCACAGGACAACGGCGCCAGGGGAGTGGAGAGACAGTAATAGAGCCAATTCGATGGATGGGGATGATTGGGAGGCCATGATGGGTAAGGGCCGATGGAGGGAATGTGGCCAGGACACCAGGGTTACACCCCTACTCTTTATGAGAAGTGCCCTGGGATTTTTAATGACCACAGAGAGTCGGGACCTCGGTTTAATATCTCATCCGAAAGACGGGTGTATAAACATATGTTACGTATAAAGACCTGTATATGTCTGTAAAGACCTACACAGTAAAAAAATACTGGGATTTCAATGATAAAAACTGTAAAAATGTTACAGTGAAAATCTATAACCTGGTTAACATTAAGTTTCCATGTAATATATATGGTAAATAACCGTAAATTGACTTTCTTAGAATTCCCTGAATGGTACTTCACTTTTTATCCTTTTTGTTGACATTACTATGGTTCCTTTTAGTTGTTGCTGTTTTTTGGAGTTTTATGTTGCATCAAATGTTGATAAATAATATTTATTCCATTACTTTAAATTTATGTTTTTGTTTCATAGTTGTGTGAATGACACTGAGCGCCTTCTATATATTAGTTTATATGTCTTTCTCATCACCATACACTTATGGTTGTGTTTTTTGTCTATGTAACAAAAGAAACAATGTGTAGATGTTAATACTTCAAAACACTGGTGTATTAACACTATAAATTAGTGAAATAACGGTAGTTTACTGTAAAAATTAGAAATGTATTTTACGGTTTGTACCATATTTTTAATGGTAAAACATTGGCAACCACAGATGCTGTTTTTTTAACTGTAAATTTTACAGATTTTTCTTAATGTTTGTTAAAATTTCTTTTTCATTCATTCATTTTCCTTCGGCTTAGTCCATTTATTCATCAGGGCTCGCCACAGCAGAATGAACCACCAACATCCAGCATATGTTTTGCGCAACGGATGCCCTTCCAGCTGCAACCCAGTACTGGGAATCATCTATACACTCTTACACACTCATACACAACGGCCAATTTAGTTTATTCAATTCACCTATAGTGCATGTCTTTGGACTGTGGGGGAAACTGTAGCACCCAGAGGAAACCCACGCCAACACGAGGAGAACATGCAAACTCCACACAGAAATGCCAACTGACCCAGCCAGGACTCGAACCAGTGACCTTCTTGCTGTGAAGCGACAGTGCTAACCACTGAGCCACCGTGTTGCCCCTGTTAAAATTTCTTCCAAATATCAAATTTAAAACAATTCGATTTATTTATTTTTTTTTTCAGAAAATGACAATTGATCAAAACAACAAATGCTTTTTGTTATGATTGAAAATCAGCATTATTCACCAAACATTTCTTTTAACTCTTTTAAAATATTGGCATTGGCTAAAAATCAATAGAAACATGGCACCTTTTTATTTTATGCAAAAAGTTAAAATAAATAAATGACAATCTTTTTTTATTATTTGGAAGAAATGTCATCAGTAGTTTACAGAACAAAACAAAAATGAAGTTTTACTCAAACACATAACTGTAATGTTTTAAATCCAGAGAACTGAAAAATTTCAAGTGGTCTCTTAATTATTTCCATAACTGTATTTAGACAACCATTGGGTTCCCTAAGTTTTTCAAGAAATACATTTTTAACAATAAGTGGCAAACTTTTAATGAAAGGCCTGTTGTATGCTTTTCCAATCTTATTACATTAACTCATAGAAAAACTACATTACCCATGATGCTGTATGTAAAATTACAATACAATTGTGTAATTCACAGTGCTTTATGGGATTGTAGTTCTTCATTAAAACATTTAACCAGACAGTTTTGTACCTTTGCCTTTTACTGTGATTTTCATATTCTTTGTGTGAAATCAAAGTCATAATGTTGTGATGTCCTTGTAGCTGTTTTGGTTCATGGCTTATTACACATAACAAAGACTTTGTTTTGTAAATTTCAAAAACAAATAGGAAGATTAATGCTTAGCGTTGCTGAAAAAGTGGACAGGTCCTAAAGCACTCTTTTTGTATATATTATGATACTTCAAGGATGGTTCTTACCTCAAATTTTTTGGTGAGTTCATCTTTTTGAGCTTGAAGCTGCTTGGCGTTTTCTACTTCTTCTTTCAATCGCACCATTTCCTATGACAAACACAAAAGGAAGAGCCGTTCTTTCATCTGGCAAAGCCAATACAAATCTGCATAAAGGAAGCATGTAAAAATTTAATGATATCATGATCAAAAACATAAGCCATACCTCTTCCTTTGCCCTCAGAGTGCATTCCAGCTCCTCTATTGTTTGGTTCAGCTCCGTTTTCTGGGACTTGATCACGTTGGTTTGACTACTTTGACTTTCCAATTCTGAAACCTGCAGATCACAAAAAAGTTTAGAAATTTACTTTAGGTTACAAAGATCATTTAGCTAAAAACATGTCATTACATATTATTTTTAGTGCACATTAGTAGCACTAAAAATAATAATCTGCCTGCAACATTATTAAACATTATTAATTTCCAATTTTTGACAGGAAAATGTGACTCATTTTATTGAATTTGACAGTAGACGTCAGCATTTCAAACCAAAAAGTCTTTTGAAATCTTTCATTTTAATATGCAGCATTTTTTGAGTGAGGTGAACACCAGCAATTCTGCCAGTGTCACCACAGTTCAAGATAAACGAAGATCTGACTAGATGTACTGAAGCCCAGAATATGTCATAATCAAATGGTAAAGGTCAAGCATCTCCTACTCACCCGTTTGTGTAGCCTTTCAGCCTCCTCCTGATAAGCGGCGAGCTGCTGTTTCCACTGTTTGACGTTGGCTGTGGACTCCAGCAGAGCAGCTGTGAGCTTAGCATTGTTGCTCTTTAGCGCTGCTAGCTCTGCCTCCCAGTGTTTGTTGGTAGTTGGGCTGTAGAAAAAAACAACAAAAACATTACAATCAATGTCAAATGGCATAACTATCATTGATGGAATGGAAGACAAGTCCTTTAGCCAAAACAGCATAACGGCTAAAGCTAACGCTCCAGCTACATTGGTTCACAAGAAGATGAAACATTTTTACTCAGGATGATAATGGAGGAGAGGCTTTTCACTATTCTGAATAAACTGCTATTGTAGAAAAATTGCTTATTATTTTAGGAATCAACATCATACAGGTTAATCTTTAACAGAGAATTCACAGCTACTTTTATGACAGGATACAATGTACAGCATTTCTCTTTCCTTTAGGGTCACTTACTGTTGTACAACGCAGAAAGCCAGTAGACATTATGGCTATAATTTGATTAGTTATGAAAGGCACTCGTGATCCAAGCTGTCTGTCATGCTTTCCACAACGGTAGAGCCACAGAGCCTTACATCTCCAAAATTCAGACCAATTTCTAAATAATATGATAGCTATGAAGTGTAATTTTTTACATATAAAGACTCATTGGTTTTGATATTGTTCATATTTGATTTAGCAGGCACTGCATTTTTCCACAAACCAAAATATATGACATTTAATTAAATAAATGAGTAAAAATTATTATTTGAATGTTTTTTTTAAGTAATGAATGAAACAGCAATGATTAAATGTTCCATTGAACTTTAATAAAATATTGCACTACCATTTAAAAATTTGTGTTGAATTATATTTTTAAAGATAATTAATAAATTCATATTTCTATTCAGCAAGGGTAATAAATTGACCATGATGTTTATAATTTTACAAAACTGTTCATTTGAATCTAGCACATTGGGCCGATTGTGGAAGTTGTGTCGATTAGGGAATAAATTATATCAATGTTCTCTGTATGATACAAAGAATCTGCAAGACCAGTCTCATGTGTCACGGTGCACTCACTCACAAAGGCACAGGATAACAGGAATTATCAAAACACGTAGATTTATTTACACCACACTCACTGGAAGATGGAGACACAGGAACATTCAATACCGGACAATGAAGGAAACAAACTAAGGGGTATATATACACACATGGGCTAATGGGACACAGGAGGGGAACACAGGTGAAACTAATGAACATTAGGAAACGGCGGGAAAACAGAACAAAGGGATCACATGACGACAACACAGAACGGACGCCTGACATCATGACAATAGACAAAACTATTCAAAAGTAATTTGATAAAATTTGTATGATTTCTACTGATATAATTTAATTGTTTGTCAATTTTACAGAGAAGGTGGCGCAAACTGATGTAGTTTGGTCAATGTCAGGTCTAGATCACACACATTAAGTTTGGTTTCAATACTTCAAACCATTGCAGTGATTCAGCCTGTAATGTCATCTGGCAGCATTACATCAAGTTTGCGCATATGCTAAATGACAGCAGTTTTGTCTATCGACATGAATTCCCGGTGTGAAGATGATCCGAGTCAAATTTGGTGAAGATTGGACCAACGGTCTAGGAGAAGTTAAAAAAAGAATGGTTTGAAAAAAATCAAAATGGCAGACAGGAAGTTTGGCAGACTATGGCATAATTGGTATCTGTGTTGTCGGCATGACCCAAGGAATAATTTGAGACCAATTTCATCAAAATGAGCATATGCAGTCAAAAGTTATTACCAAATTTGTAAGTTTCATTATTAATGGCTAATGAATGTCTTATAACTCTTGACCCATAGGCGGCACTGTCACCAAATTTATATGGTGTAATCAGTGTGAGGACAATGACAGACATTAAATTTGGTGTCGTTATCTTTAACTATGGCAGAGGTACAGCCTCAGATGTAGTTTGGCATAATGCCATTACATTTATCGGTGCAGTAAACAAAAACCGTTACACCTATTGACACAAATTCAATAACTTTTGTCAGCATGGTCTGAAGATGATCTGAGTCAAATTTGGTGCAAATCAGCCAAACGATGTAGGAGGAGTTCGAAAAAGTAGGTTTTTGACCTAAGGCTAGATGGCGGACAGAAAGTTCAGTTAATTAAGGCATCATTGGTATCGATGTTCTCAGGACAACCCAAGGAATGTATCAAGACAAGTTTCATAATAATAGGCAAAATTAGTCCAAAGTATTAGCATTTTTAGAAATATCATTATAACGTTTGACCAAAAGGTGGCGCTGTGACGAAAATTTTTGAGCACCTTCAGGGCACAGTCCTGAGGACACATACCGACTTTCATAACAATTCGTCCATTAAATATAGCAATTTTGGCATAATTAAAAATGGCCGACGGCCAAAATGGCTGACCTGGGAAAATCAGACACCATTTGACTCGGCATGCTCCGCCGGATGTAAAGAGACCAATTTGGACTGAATTTTGGACAAAGGATTGAGAAGTTATAAGTAAAAAAAGCAAAAAAAAAGTTGTATCTCCGGACCACTAGGGGGCAGTGCGCCAAAACACAGCAGCTAACTTCAGACCATGGTTGTGATAACACACACCAAGTTTGGTGTGAATACGTCAATGCGTTACAGAGATAACACCTTAAGTAAACTTTCGCAAGCTCTACATTAAATTTGTTCGCAAGTTAATCGAAATCTAATCAACTTGAATTACATAACTTTTGGTCAGCATGGTCTGTAGATCATGTGATTCAATTTTGGTGAAAATCGGACAAACGGCCTAGGATGAGTTTGTTCAAACAGGTTTTACAAAAAAATCGAAATTCGAAAATTAGAAATTTTCATGAGAGAAAATGACATCATAGAGTGCGTTCGAATCGACTTGAGCCAAAGAATCAGAGGAAAAAAGAATTTTGATTGTAGCCCATTCGGTTCAAAAGATAAACATAAGTGAAACTTTGGACAAGTGGTGGCGCTAGAGAGTTTGAGTTAGAGAGTCCAAATTTGTTGCGGTTGAACATCAGACTGTTCTCTATTAGTGTGCGCAAATGCTGCAAATGGTTCATAGGGCTGCCATAGACTCCCAGAGCAGAAGAAGAAGAAGAAGAAGAAGACGGAAGAATAATAATAAGAACCGGAACGGATATAATAGGTGCCTAGGCACCTTCGCTGCTTGGCCCCTAATAAGACATATTTCTAGAGTAGCAAATCGTCATATAAAATTATTTCTGAAGGATCATATATGATGTGATCGTCAGCGATGTAGCCCTCGTGGATCACTGGAGAACACTGCCTGTCATTCAACTGAACTACAACTCACATCATGCCCTGCAGTCACACACCTGTTTCAGTTCACCTCCTGATTACACAGACACACAGCTGAAGGACATCATCGCTCATTACATGGACAATATATACACCACTCACACACATACAGTGCTGAGTCTTGTTTCACTGTAGTGTACTTTTTTAAGCATTTTCCTTGCCTTGCCGTGTTTTGACCCTTTGATTGTTTATACTAAAAAACATATTATTCAATTATAATGATATTTCACTAATATTACGATTTTACTGTATTCTTGACCAAACAAATGCAGCCTTGGTTAGCATAAGATTTTTTTCACAAACCCAAGACTTTTGAAAGTTAATATATGTTATTATACTAAACACTCCTAAAAATAAATGTTCTTTATTTGTATTTGTGGCTCCATGATGAAACTAACTTCTATGTCATCTATTACATAAATAAATGATAAATGGGTTGTATTTAGTTACATTTCTACTGTGTCTTCTATCTCATAAAAGAAAATAAAACATGCAGAAAATTTTGTATGATCTGAATGTAAATATGTGTCATAATTTTACATTTTCGTGCCAGTTTTGATGTAACTAGCTAGTTCTTTACATATAATTAAAAAGTGTGTTCATTTACACAAAATTTGAGAAATTTAACCAAAGTTACAAACTTTTCATGAAGACTCTAAGAATCATATCAAGTTGGGCAACCAATGTCATCTTTAAAATATTTAACTTTGACATATATACTGTACACTTTTTATACCTCACATTATCCAGATAACCTCAAGCACTCACTTGCAACCCACTGATAGACTCCAGACCCCGGACCCCAGTTTAAAAACAGATCTGTGTTGAAGTGGCATAGCAAGAATGTCAGTTTAACTGTCACTACAATTACAGTCAGAACTAGACTTTTTAAATGGTAATTTTTATGTTTTTATGCAATACAAGAGCAATTACCTAGATTATTACAAACTCTGTGATACAGGCTCTATGTCATTTGCATACGCATTACACTAAAACAAATTATTCATTGCATTTACAATTTTTTTTTTAAGGTAAGTGGTTGCAAACAATTTATACGGGCTGAATTTAAACAAACAAATTAAACTTAGTAATGTTCAACTTAATTTGTATGTTTAAATTCATCCCGTATAAATTGTTTGCAACCACTTACCTTTAAAAAATTAGTAAATCCAATGAATCTTTTTTTTCAGTGTACAAAAAGAAAACTGATGGAACATGACAACCTGAAATATATCAAAATCAAATGTCAAAAAGACTTAAAGCCAAAAGTCAGAAGCTTCATCAGTTACATAATGACAAAACCATATTCCACCACCTCTCAGCGTCAGTCCATCTGTGTCCTCAATGCAGCGACAAAGAGAAATCAAGCATGAATTCACAACGTGCTCTCATCTAACAGTCACAGAGCCAGCAAACGCATAACCAGCCCACGTCTCCAAACACTATGAGGAATCCCATCCGCTGCTTATCATCTAATCACACATGCCACCTCCTCTGCCTCCCGCCACACACACACACACACGCACACACACACACACTCCAGCGCAGCTCCACCACGTGCAGAGAAGCAGCAGCGAATCCTCGGAGCTGACGCCTCCACTATGAAGAGCCACCAATTCCCTTTCATCTCCCCAGCGCTGCCACCTCTGCTGCGGCTGACGCGATCACCGCCTCCCTCGACCCCCGCGCTCACAGACAACACCTCAGCCCACACGCACAACTCCTACTGAAACTGTGACACAACGGCTATAAAACAGCGCACACGAGGAGAATAGTGCTCCTGAGCAGGAGAAAGAGAGCAGAGAAGAGAACAGTGGTGAAGTCTTAGAGCTCAATTCAAGCTAAGAGGAACCGACACTTCAGCCTGGTAAGTCAACATATGCACTCGCAGAAATAAAGATACAAAAGTTGTCACTGGGGTGGTAACATTTCAGAAGGTATACATTTGTACACATTGATACATTGGTATCTTAAAGGTAAACTTCTGAACCTAACAGATCCACACTGATATGCTAAAGGTACACTTTATGTTTGGTACTTTTTATTAGGTACTAATATGTAGCGTTAAGGTATAGACGTCTAGCTTTAAAATACCAATATGGACTTGTTAGGTAGAAAAGTGTACCTTTTAAATAAAATACCACCCCAGTGACAGTTTTTGTACCTTTTCTGAGAGTGTGCTAAATATTATAATATTTTAGTATTTAATGTTTCGTTGAGATTAAATATAGAGTTTTAACTGTCATTTTTAAGAAATCTTAAAGAAGATGGGAATATGTTGAATGCGAATTTATGGACTTATCTTCACTTCTAGATTTTTAGTAATTGTAAAACCTGAATGTCTCATTCTCAATCTTTAAACTGTATTCATTATGTATTTTTATGATGTATGCATTGGTTTCATGTAATAAATTCATTTGAATTCAAGTCTTTAAGTGTCTCATTTCCATTTTGGATGCTTTAAAACTTATGAATGTCACTGCATTAGGTATGAAATATCACACCAAGTGAAGTTATTCTAATGGACTATCGTATAAAATAGCAAACATTTGAAGCGGATCAAAACCTTTCATCAAAGTTGTCCTAAATGCATTGAACAACCCATTCTTGTCTTACGAAAAAGTTGAAAAACTTCTTTGATCCACTTGAAAAGTTGACTACGGCAGACGCACAGAAGCACATGGCTGTCCTCATTGCATAACTCCAGCTTAATGTCAGCGTGACTGTCCTCAATGCAAATCAATAAACAATCTCCATCTGACCGCTGCTCTGTTCAACAGCCCAGCAATCAACACGCCTCTCATTTCACTGCATCTCTGTTAGATGTTAAACACGTTTTCAATCCACCAGTATGATGGATTGTTTTCTATACGCCACGTAAAGTGCAGTCCGTAATGAAGTTTAAAGAGTATCGACTGCTGTAGCACACATTTTGTTGTACGTCTCATATTAAGCCCCACTGTAAATGTGATTCACTACAGTGTGGCAGCTGCCCAACCGGCCCTCAATGCTAACTCTAATGTACTGCATAAGACTGCGGGTGAGAGAATTACTGTTTGAAGAAATGCCTTCAATTCAGTCGGCACATAATAAAAGCCAAAGCAGAACAAACACAGCATAATCTATGACCCAAAGATATGCCTTCCATCTTTATCAAAGCGACAGCACACTATTTCTTTCACAAGTCAGATCCTCTTTGAGAGAATTAATAGCTTTATTTTGTTTAAAATCAGCCTCAATGATGAACCTTTTGTCTTTTATTCATATAAAGACAAATTATTTATAATATCATGATAATCTGATTAGGTGAATCTAAAAGGACAAGCAAGGCTCACTATAAATAGTTTTGTCTGTTGCAGTGCTAAATTATTCGAATTTGGGGAAACATGCCAGACTATACATTGCTTTCAAAACAATTACTGCTTGTTGTCTTTAATGACATGCATGATGTCATTGAGAAGGTGGAGCTACACTGTTAAAAATGCCACACAATTCATTCATGTTGTCCCAACACAAATTAATTAAGTTATCTTAACAAATTTAAGTGGATTGAACATAAAACAATTAAGCTGTCCCCAAAAAATCTCAAGAATTGTGTTGTTTCAGATCATTTTAAATAAGTAGTTTGAACAAGCAGCAAAATTCTTTTTTTGAGTGTAGTGACAGATTTAGAGAAACAAAAGCGCAATACAAACAAAGGTAGTACAACTACGTTTGTACTACTTGTCTTGATAATAGTGGACAAAAAATCTATCTTCCAATGCTTAATCTCACCTAGTAGCACCAATAATATTTGTCATTTTGCTATGTTTATAAGCTGTGCATGGAATAATGTCTGTGCTCCTATTGGACATGTAATAGATTAAACAGAATAAAAACAATAAATCTTTCTACTACACTAGATTACTATGAATTATCAAGACACCCTATGTCAGATGTATTGTGCCAAATTTGGGTTTATGTGGTGTGTAGTCTGAACCAAGTAGGGTTGATAAATGCATTGTTAAAATGTCCAGGTAAACTTCAGCAAACTGAGAAATTCAAGTGGAATGACATTTAATAAATGTTTTAAAGTTTTCTCAGAATTACAGAACCTTAGAAACACAACTTGATACAAAAAGAGTATAAACAAAGTCACAAGAGATGCAAAGACTGTCCCCAAACAAAACTGTCAGGAAAGATCAAAACATGACTAATAAAACAACATTACA
Source organism: Danio jaintianensis (assembly GCA_903798115.1). NCBI lineage: Eukaryota > Metazoa > Chordata > Actinopteri > Cypriniformes > Danionidae > Danio > Danio jaintianensis. The sequence goes on from CAIGQV010019084.1 coordinate 6,318,168, forward strand.
AGAGTTCAGCTGACAGAAGTATGCATATCTGTTTAAATATAATAACAAAATTTCAAACAGAATTAGGTTTTGTTGCATTTTCAGCAGTGGTTCTCAACCAGGGGGATTCAGCAAAGTTAAACGAGGGGCTTAAATGACCTATATGCTTACAAATTTGAAATCAAAACAAGACAAAAGCCGACATACAATTTCTTTATAATTGTTTTAGAGGGTTCGAGCACTCAAAAAAACAGATTATAGTAAATTACATATATACAGTGCTCAGCATAATTGAGTACACCCCATTTTGAAAATAAATATTTTTATCCATTTCTCAGTGAATATAGGCAATGTATTTTGGTGCATTTAAACAAAACAGATTTAATAAACAGCTATATTTATTAAAATAATATTTTAGTCACCAAATTGAAAGATAATACAATTAAATTCAAGCAAAATATTGGAAAAAAAAAAAAATTACAACCTACAAAATTTCAACAAAATTTTTGTATTTTTTTGCTTCTCTTGATTTTTCCTCTTTTTTAAATTTGTACTTAATATTTTTCTATAACATATAAATTTGGGTGTGCTAGTTTTTGGACCGTTGTCGTGAGTTATTTTGTTAGATAAGCTCCAGATTTGGCTTCAGTACTGACTAATCTAATGTATATGCACAAATATAATATTATATAGCTTCCTATTTAAAATATGAATTTAAAAGATAGATTTGTGAGGGGTGTACTTATATATGCTGAGCACTGTATATATAAAATAACTAAGCTAATTTGTGAGTCATAGAAATGTTAACATAAAGCTGGATATAACAAGTGAGGTATTAACATTGTTTTGAATTAAAAATTGTAAATGATTTTAAAAACCCCACAAACAACAGGAAAATTCATA
>CAIGQV010019084.1:6319449-6329541 GCA_903798115.1 Danio jaintianensis
AAAATTTCTAAAATGGACTGATGGTTGATTTCTGTGAGTTGTTCTGTATAGGAATATGTCATTCATTTGGTTCTCAGATTTTTTTTGTTTATTACAAACACTACAAATTTACAAACCCTGTCATTGTCCTTGTCCTCACCCCAATTGAACCTACAGCTTTAATACTTTTGTTATTAACAAAAAAACTTCAGAAATAGCAAGTTTGAGTTCTTATCATTCACATCAATTGATTAAAAACATGAAATTATGAATAAATTATACAAATAAATACTACAAATATATAATACAAATAAATGTACAATTGTCCCCATGTTTCTGTCAGTCCTGTCACATTTGCATTAAATTTAACATAAAATGTGTGCAATACACCTCTAAGACTCGGAAGTGACATCATTTGATGAAGGAGAAGCTGACAGTGATCAAGGATGCGTTCTATCATTTAATTGTATGATTTTATGCTTGTTTTTGTATGATTTTTTTGAGGACGACAAGCTTAAATCAGGCCCTGTCACATTTTTTTATAAGTGAAAATGTACGTTTCTGGTAGAATGTCCCATATATATTTATATATATGTTTCAAACTACTAAATGTCAATAAAAGTACCTGTTAAACTGCAGAGTTAAATTTTCAACAATTTTCAAAGTTGTTGGAGCAGAGATCAAGGTCCCATAATTTAGTTCAAAAGTGGAAAACACCTGCAAATTGCAAACTACAGGCAACTGCTCATTGACAGATATGATTTAAAGTGTATTTAATAACTTAGTCTACTTACTTTTAGTTATATAAATCCTAAACAGTTTAAAAATAAGTAGCTTTGTCATAACAGCAGAAGTAGCTACATGTAGGTCTTTGAATATCTGAATATTGTTTTGAATAATTACAGCCTTGGAGACAAAATGGTTGAGAACCACTGATCTACAGTTACTGTTGCATAAGAGTGTATTCAGTAAAAACATCGCAGTCATGTCAAACAGCTGTGAAATGCTGCTATCAGTAGGAGCAGACCCGACAAGTTTTAAGCACGTGTCTGGAAAAAAACACACACACACACACACACAAAGACCATATAACTTTGTTAACAAAAAAAAAACACATTTCTGTTTAAAGTCACATCAGAAACAAACAAAAAGGTTGTGTTGATAACAGTGGGCAATCTGACTCAGAAACAGATGATGCCGCCTCCATCTTCAAAAATCACATTTGCTCTTTGCTGAAAACGTGCCACTGTATTATATAATTCTGATTTGTTTGGCCATAATATCTCAGAAAAAAATTAAGTACCGTTATTTAATCCTTGCATCTAAAAAGCATGACAAAAACATATACTGTCTGGAAAAGAACTGCACTGTGTGGGTGTTGAATGCGGTTTGGTCCACAGTGCATTTGCGTCCAATAATCGGTTAGTATTTTTTTTTCAAGTGGCAGGTGAGAGTGAAACATTAACCTGAGATTATGTAAGAAATGGCAGGATGCTATTTCTGAACCTGCAGCACCGGATTGCTCAACTAATTAAAATTCAAACATCCAGAGACTTGGTGAAATGGGCTCTGAATGTTGCCTTTGCAGTCAGACTAAAAAGCTGCTGAGTACATAGTCATGTGAACAAGCGTCTGAATGCCCATACTGTAAATAATTGAACAGTAGTTGGGAAAAGTGCAATGAACTCATGACTATTAGGGCTGACTTTAACACTGCTTTTACTTAAAACTCGACGGCAACATGGATGTTACTAATTATGGCAAAAGACAATACTTTTAGTTGACTAATAATCTGTAACATATATAAACTAAAATTTAATGGTGTTCTTTTAAAAAATTAAAAAATATTCAAATTAAAGGCATCACAATATTTTAATTAAATAAAATAGATGCTAATTTTAATTGATTACATTTAAAGCTAACATTTAACACTTTTTACCCGTGTGAATCAATTTCAAAAAATGATACATAGATCCACAAAGGACAAAAATATCAGTGCCAAACACCACAATAAAAGTAGCATACTTTATATTTTATTACACTTTCACTGACATAAATTTCAAAAATTTATTGTTTTCATGTTTTATCATGTCTTTAATATATTATATATACTATTTACTGTTTTGTTTACAGTGTTGGATAATTAAATGACCAGAAATGTTTTTTTTTTCTTTTTTGCGCAGTGTCACATAAAAAAAGAAAAATACCTCTCTAATTCATACAATTTTTATAACACACCCACATAGTTATAATGACATAAATGTAATTAATTTATGCTGCAGTCCTCAATAGCTAAAAAAAAAAATATTAATAATAATTGCTGGAAAAAAGGTTTACATTTTGAATCCTTGAAAGCAAAAGAAAAGCCTGTTAACAAAGACTGCATAATTTTATGCTTACATGTCACTGGGATGAAGCATTGCAATATTGTTTTAATAGGTATTAATGAAGACATTTTGTCCAGATTTTTTGTATCTATTGTGAAATATATTGAAAGCACATGAGTGTAAAATATAAAAATTCCAATAAGTATTCACCTTTTCATTCAATTTTATGATCAAATAAAGTGAATTGGAAAAAGTCCATCAAGATGCACAAGGTTTAAGTCATTAAAGGGCACCTATTAAAATCATCTTTTTTAAGCTGTTTGGACAGAACTGTGTGTAGGTATAGTGTGTCCACAGTCATATTGGGGTGATATAAGTCTCTTTTTTTTTTTTCCTGACGTTAAAATAGCATCCAAATCCCTCCCATTTTGAGGCCGACCGCAACTTGACGTAGGAGTGCGGTTTCCCCGCCCACTGAATTGATTGACAGCTGCGTATTAACATGTCTCCGTAGTAACGCGTATAATCATATCAACAAGACAGCACATGTGCAAGGCAACCGGGAATAAAAGATCTGTTCAGTTCACTAGGATCATCAATCATCATGAAATGTGATCAAGAGTGAGTTTTACAAGTTTAATAAAAACTTTATAAAAGAAGACACGTCAATCCCGGGTTGTGGACGTTAAATCAGGTTTATTTTGTACATTAACATAGTGGATATTAATGTGTATCCTGTCACATTTGCCGAACAAAAACAATGCAAAGCTAAATGTGCGCGCTGTCTGTGTGTGTGTGTCCGCTGTGTGTGTGTGTGTGTATCTGTGTGTGTGCGTGAACTTTGTAACGACATTGTGTGTGACTCATTGTTGCAACTCCACAACAAATACATCAAATAATCATTGGGAAAGTTCTTACTGTAATATGTCTCACAAATGTTACGTGAGATCTGCTTCCTTCATGTCTGTCTGTTATCTGAGGCAGCCGAGGGCGGAGACTGAGGCACTCTGACAAGCACGTGGGAACGGTGGGCGGGGAGGACTAGCATTAAAGGCACAGTCCACCAAAACAGCTACAAGATTCTCAGAGCTAAAAATGACAAACTTCTGAAAGGTATAATAAATAATCTGATGGGTGTTTTGAGCTGAAACTTTACAGACACATTCTGGAGACACAAAAGACTTATATTAAATCTGGAAAAAGGGGTCAACTAGGTGCCCTTTAAATGATTTAAAATCCCTTTAAAGTAGCTACATATACAGTAAGTGTTATTTAATCCCAATGTGTGAGCATCTTGCATTGAAACATAAAAAAAGAAACCTCCCTAGGTTGTCTATGAAAAACAGTGTAATATCGGATAGTATAAAAAGATTTTATGCAGAACTAAATAGCAATTGCTATACACCAAACAGATAAAAGCAATAGTCTTTTTAGATTCTACATGAAGCTCCAGTTACCTGTGTGCAAGTATCGGCGTGGTCGGAGAAAGGTCTGATTGGAGCATAGAGTTGGGTGACACGTCAGATAGAGTGACATCATCACCAGTGCCATTGATTCGGCAGAGGTCCGCAGTGACCGGTGGAGTCAGAGGGGAATGAATGTCAGCAGGCGATTCCTGTGAAAAGCCATATATCAGTGGGTTACTCATTTGTTGTACTATAATATACACATTATATAAACTTCTTTTACTTAAATATAAACATTAAGCTGCTAATTACAATGGGGTCTTTAGGAAAATCTCTTTTTTTTTCTCAGAGACAAGAGACTGAAATGTTGTCAGCAGCAGTTCATTGTTCTGTAGTGATGGAAAAATAGAAAATATACTGATTGAAAAAAACAATTATGGATGTTGGGTGTTTACAATTACTGTACATAGACACACTTGAATGACAGTATTTAACTAGATAAAAAAAGTTACTCCAGACAAACTTTAAGGTGAGCCTACCGAGCCTACAGATTGAAAGTTTTAAGTTTGAAATAATTTTTAAGTTTAAAACAAACGCATAAGCTTGACCAGCTCGATGAGGAAACATAGCTATTTTACAAATTGTCAGAAAAGTGTTAAATACATATTTAATTAGTATGAAAATGTATGATTTTTAAAGAAAGACATGCCACCAAGCACTATCCCTCACGGAGGATAAGCAAATCATACTTAAATGTATGAATGAGATCGAACAAGTTAACATAAATTAGCCACTAAATCAACAAGGTATGAATTGACATGAGATTGTGTTGAGTTTGACACAGTTTGTTCTGAGTGATTTGTTCTGGGTGGTTGCTAAGGTGTTGCTAAGGTAATCTGGATGTTTACTAAGCAGTTGCTAGTGTGTTGCTATGTGGTTACTAAGGTAATCTGAGCAGTTAACAGATTTTCCTTATTCCATGTAAATACATTACACTAAAGTGGCTGGACATTACATGACGTACCTGAGAGGGCGAACTTGCCAGCTCCATCTTTTCAAGAGACTTCTCCTTGGCTATTCTGGCTGCTTCTTTGTACTCTGCAAATTTATCTGCAAACTGAGAAAAGGAATAAATTAATGTATTTGAACCCTGTGATTTACATCCATTGGAATTTTAGCAATAATGGATTGTTGTGAAAATGTATTTGTTCCATCTGTTCCATTTTTTGTGCTTTTTGTGCTTTGAAGGATAAATGCAGACAAAAATTATGTTGCGGGTACTCTAGTGAGAACACACACAAACAATCAATTATATCTTAAAACTGAAAATTCTGTCATCATTTACTCATCATTCACTTGTCACAAACCCGTTTGAGTATCTTTCTTCAGAAAAGTAGATAATCTGAATAAAGCTTGAAACCTGTAACCATTAACTTCCATAGCATTTATTTTTCCCACTCTGAAAGTCAATGGTTACCACCAGTTTCCAACTTTCTTCAAAATATCTTCTTTTAGGTTCAAAATAAATTTATAAAGGTCTGAAACCCACTGAGGGTGATTAAATACACTGATACAAAGTGAAACACCTCTGTTTTTCATTTAAAGTACATTTTTATAATGGATTAAGTGAAAAAATATGTGTTCTGATTTTTACTTGTTTTATTGGTCCTGTGATGGAAATTTTAATGAACAAATGATACAATGATACTCGGTAGGCTAATGATACAAATACAACATGTCACACACATTGTAGCACTCCTAGTCAGGAGTTAGAAAACCACAACAAGATCTTTTCTTTCCCACCAGAAATGATTGACAATGACAATCTTTCAAGTAGTTTGGCACAAATGTGAGTGTACGTGCACTGATGGGTATAAAACTGTCTGTTGAAAAGACTGAGACACAGTCTCTTACACATTCACTCTGTGTGTGTGTGTGTGTGTGTGTGTGTGTGTGTGTGTGTGTGTGTGTGTGTGTGTGTGTGTGTGTGTGTGTGTGTGTGTGTGTGTGTGTGTGTGTGTGTGTTTGTGCATGTGCGTGTGTGTGTGTGTGTGTAACAGGTGTCATCCTGCTGGATTATTTTAATAAACTACCTTTTTGCTTTGCTCTAACCCTTGTCTGACTGAAGTCGTTTTAGCAGATTTCCACGACAGTCCAAAACAAAACTATACTTTGTTGTAAGGATAAAAAAAGATAAATCCAAAATAAAAATCTACCTTGTACCAAAATAAAAAAAATAGTAGTCTACATAGTAAACAACAGTGTTGGGCATGTTCCTTTAAAAAAGTAATTAGTTATAGTTACTAGTTACTTCTCACAAATAGTAACTGAGTTAATAACTAAGTTACATACTTATAAAAGTAACTAATTACCAGGGAAAGTAACTATTGCATTACTTTAAAAAGTCAAATGATTATAAAATAAATATAAAAATACACTAATCTACATTATTTTAATGGTGTTGTGGGACAATGTGAGAGATGTCCTTAACTATATATCTAGATATTATACTGTTTAATTCTGAGTAATAAGCGTTTTCGGTGGAGAAAAACTAGGTTTTATTTGCTTTGACGTTGTGGCTTCGTCTCCTTCTTTGGTAGCAGAATTCACGTTATCACCTGCATAGCCACTAATTTTGTTTTTGACGTGAGGTGCTTCATTAGATTAGAATTACTTGTCACCGATGCAGAGAGACTCTTTTTTCCTGGGCATAAGTTGCACGATACATAAACATTCTTGCCTTTCCCCTCAACGAGGGAAAAGTAGTGCTTATATTTACAGTTTGCAAACGCTACATTTGAACTTGTTGGATTTGCCATCGTTCTGACTCCTGGTCAATGGTGTGTGTGACTGACTGTGCGCGTGCTTGAGTGAACACCCGCCCTACTCTGACTCTGATTGGAAAACGACGGAAATGTACTCTATCAAAGCCAATCATCATTTTTTTTTACTTTTATCTTTATAATTGTAAATCAGATCATATATTTGGGATTCGGCAATGATCGTTGAATAAATGCAATTAATATACCGTGGCTATTGTTTATTTTTGTACTTTAATTAATATCTTGATGATTAAAAAAAACCTGTTTACTCAGATTGTCTTTGTTTATGTAAGAAAGAAATGGAATAAAACAAAATGGGGCAAACACTTCTCCACAGCAGCTTGGGGCTGGTTTTGCTTGTCCAGTTGAACTATAGCATGATCTTTCTGTTCAGGTTTAAACAAGAAAGTACTCAAAAAAATCCTAATGAGGACACAAGCACGCATACTTGCAAACAATCTAAAACTTTTTAATGTTGTATAAAGATACAAGTATAATAAGATCATGTTTGTTTAAACGGATGGACTTTTTAGAGTGGATAGCAGTGGTCACAGTTCCCAATATAGACTGCTCCCATTAAAGCTTCCCGGGCTCCACGAGGAATGCAGCACTTTCCTAAATATCCAGCAGGAAGATTTCTGTACACTTTTGGGTCAGCGCTCTGCTGCTCCATTATTAATGAAGTCTTAAGCTAACGTACCTGAGACAGAGTAATTAGTAATAAAAAAAAAATCAGTTCACCTAAATATAAAAAGATGGCAACAGTTTATAATAATTATATAATAATTACTTACCGCAATTATCAAAAACTATCAACAAGATATTATTTTGTTAAAGTATTTATAATCTTTGTTAAACATTAGTTAATAAAAATACACCTGTTCGTTGTTAGATCATTGTTTATAATATTATAAAAATATACATTTTTTAATTGAATAATTAGCATTACTTTTTGTTGAAATTAACATTAATATTAATAAATGTTTAATAATAATATTTCTAATGTAGTTAAATAGAAAGAATATATGAATGTAACAACTGTACCTTTTCTGCAGTGCTTTTTCATGATACTGTAAAAATGATTATTATTATTATTATTAAAAGTTTTCCATATTTTGTCATTCATGGGTGTTTTCAGTTTATTTATGTTTTTGAAATGTATTATTGGAACTTGACCTCTGCATCGAAAGCTTTGGATGTTAAAAAGTTTTACAAAATAATTTTTATTTACATTTTTTGTATTTTAAATAAAATACACTACCTGACAAAAGTCTTGTCGTTGATCCCAGTTATAAGAGCAACAAATAATAACTTGACTTCTAGTTGATCATTTGGAAAAGTGGCAGAAGGTATATTTTTTTCGATGAATCATCGGTTGAACTGCATCCCAATCATCACAAATACTACAGAAGAACTTTGGAACCTCATGGACCCAAGATTCTCACAGAAGTTTGGTGAAGGAAAAATCATGGTTTGGGGTTACTTTCAGTATGGGGGCGATCTGCAGAGATCTGCAGGAGTGGATGGCAACATTAACAGCCTGAGGTATCAAGACATTTGTGCAGCCCATTACATTACAAACCACAGGAGAGGGCAAATTCTTCAGCAGGATAGCGCTCCTTCTCATACTTCAGCCTCCATATCAAAGTTCCTGAAAGCAAAGAAGGTCAAGATGCTCCAAGATTGATCAGCCCAATTACCAGACATGAACATTATTGAGCATGTCTAAGGTAAGATGAAGGAGGAGGCATTGGAGATGAATCCAAAGAATCTTGATGAAATCTGGGAATCCTGCAAGAACGCTTTCTTTGCCATTCCAGATGACTTTATTAATAAGTTATTTGAGTCATTGCAGAGATGTATGGATGCAGTCCTCTAAGCTCATGGGAGTTATACACAATATTAATTCTTTTTCCACTGCACCATGGCTTTATATTCTATACTGTACATTATTTCTGTTAAGTGACAAGACTTTTGTCTAAGCAAAGTCAGACCTTACTTTCCTAATTAAATCATTTAAAATCAAGGCATGATCATATTTTAGTTTGGTAAAATAAGCGTAATCTGATACCAAATGATCAACTAGAAGTCAAGTTATTATTTGTTGTTCCTAAAACTTGGATAGGCGACAAGACTTTTGTCAGGTAGTGTATTTTCTGGGTTGGTCAAATACATTATGGTACAAAAAACAGGCAATTAGCGTAATTAGGCATTTTACAGCTTTTTTTTTCCATATATGTTATTTCTTATACAATACATTGTATTACTACAAAAAAAGTCAACATTTTTATTTTTGTTTATTTATTCACAGAATTAAATGACAAGCATCAGGAACATTTTCAAAGTAGTAATATGTAAATAGACAAATTGCAATACATTCAAAAAATGACATTTGCTGTTTGTTCAAACTACTTATTTAAAATGAGCTGAAACAATGCAATTCTTGAGATTTTTTTTAGGACAACCTAATTGTTTTATGTTCAATCCACTTAAATTTGTATGAACTAATAAGTTAACTTAATTCCTTCATGTTGTCCCAACACAAATCGATTATGCAGAACCCATTTTTTTTACAGTGTATTCAATATTTCAATATATTGTGATAATGAACATGCACAATATTGATATCGTGGGTACTTCAAAATACTGTGAATAGTTATTTATTATTTAAACTTTTATAAACAAAATTCACATGTATTTGCAGTGGTGTTAATAAAAGCAGAAAAAGCTTAGAGACTTAATTAGAATTTAATAGTTCAAGCGTGAACATTTTTCACATGTTAATCTGGCCTACTACATGCTGAAATACTGATTGAAAATTCAGACTATTTACAGGGCTATTGTTCATTAACACTGAACAACGAGTCTCCAATAGTTAACATTAGATAATTTAACTACACTCACAATGAAAACTACAAAAGCTTTTATTAATCTTATGTTAATTTCTTATGCCTAATAACACGTTCAAATTGTAGCCGTAATCTCATTACAAGTGTTAATCATTTGATTAAATGGAGTTAATAACTAATACAATTCAGTTGTTCAGTGGCTTTATTTACAGTTAATTTAATTACTAATGATAATACTAATTTAATTTACTAATGATGCTTTTTTGTAAAGTGTGTACTTTGCAATTTCATTTGCTTGAAACATTTCTTCACTCTGAACATTTATGTACCATAAAGCAACACACTAAGTAATTTTTGTTATCCTACATGTTAAAGTTACCTTTTGATATCGTGATAATACCGTATCACAATATCACGATAGGTCAATAAATGGATAATATATGGTGATAATACCATAAACCATGTTGAAAGCTTCAGCAATTAATCACAACAAGAAAATTACCAATACAGTATATAAATGATGATTATACTTCTGTTTACTTCAGCAAAAGCAAAGGAACCAGAGAAAGAGAAAAGTGAGCAGGAATGAAACAGAAGGAGAGCAGAGGAAGACAAGAGGTGGTGAGCTTTTTTGACAGTGCATCATCATAATGCAGAGGAGAGAGTGAGAGAGAGAGAGAGAGAGAGAGAGAGAGAGAGAGAGAGAGAG
>CAIGQV010019084.1:6329551-6350271 GCA_903798115.1 Danio jaintianensis
GAGTGAGAGAGAGAGAGAGAGAGAGAGAGAGAGAGAGAGAGAGAGAGAGAGAAAGGAAAGCACTGCACAGAAGAAGCCTCCCACGCGCCCATGACTGTACAGCTCCTCATTAGGGCACAGTGTGTAGGTGTTCCCCAGCTCACAAACACAGGGGGTGGAAGAGAGCAAAAGAAAGGCAGAACAAGACCCCCAGAGACACAGGCAAGAAAATGAGGGATAGAAAGACCGGAAGAGAGAGAGAGCGAGATAGAAATCCACCCACCTTGGCCAGATGATGCTCGGAGGAGAAACCCAGCCCATACACTGTGTTGGCACGGCTGTCGGCCCACTGGCCAAACTTTTGAGATGTCTTCGTGAAGGACATGTTCGGGGTGATAGTGCTGTTTATTATTGCCTGTGAGATGAGAAAGATAAAACAACTGCTCAGAAAAGCCTATGAAACACGCATGTGTGCGCTACAAGGAACAATCTGGCCTTCAGGCAGAACAGGGTCTGAAACAGAAACAGTGGGTCAACAGCAATAGCAAGAAACGGTGTGATCTATTTCTTGCTATTGTTATCTATCCCTCACTTGTAAATCGCTTTGGATTAAGGCGTCTGCTAAATGAATAAATGTAAATGATCTGTATAATCACAGATCCATTGGCCTTGAAGTTGGTCAGCTAAAATGTAGCCTTTGGTATTTTATTACTGTTGCTATTGTTAACAAGTGTTATTTTCTGTTGTGACTGAGTGGATTTGTATTCAAGTGTGTCTCATCTATAGATAGACTAAGATGACTTTGGATTTATTTCAAGGCTGGTTGATTGTGGAAAGGACAATAAAGCGTAGATGCATCGCCTGCTTTTATTGATAACATCATTACCTACTGGATATGAAAAAAAAAAAAGATTTTATCTTAATGATTTTGTTTTATTAGTAACAACTCTATATTCTTTCCTATTATTGAATAAATATCATTTCACAGGCAGAAAATAGGGATCGTTCAGGTTAATTAGCCTTGTCTTGATCTCAGTTTCACTAATCTGCATCTCATGCAGTATTCGTTCTTCAGGTCAGTCTTATTTTCATAAAACCAGTTTGTTAGTTTAAACGTCTGCTGAAAAAAGCGGAATCTTTGTCTTATGAGGATTTCATCTTAACAAATGGTATATACAAATATCTAAAATATAAAAATGTCTTGATAAAATTGATTGTTTATTACTATAACTTGATGCAGGGGATTTATTCACTGTGTGATGAAGCCAGAATGAAGGCATATCCTCATAAAATTTAAGATATTAAGGCATAGACGAGTTTCTGACACATAAGTTAAGCAAAATCACACAAGTGCATTTTAAATAGCCAACCTAGGCACATTGGGATTATGGGCTTCAGTCTACATTTTTGCTAAATGTAAAACAAGTTGCCCCAGGTATGCTTTGTTGTATGTTTCAGGTGACAAATCCACTAGAGGGTGCTGTCTACATTTTTGCAAATAAGAAATACGTTACTTTGGATATGTTTTGTACATTTCAGATCACACATCCTTCTTGCACACGTCCATGAGAAGGCAGGGCTTGTTGTACAGATCACTATACAGCAAACCTAAACCTTTCCCTAAAAAAACTAATAGTGTTTTCAAAAGCAAACTGTAAAATGATACTGTAATCATTTAGATTTACATTGATTTTACATAATTTTTATGTCTTTTGTGGATTCGAACCCAAGTGCTCTGCATCCCAAGTACAAAATTGTACAAAGTGAGCTACCGAGCAAACACCAAAATTGTTGTCCAAATGGAGATACATAGGTGAGACAAAAGCATTCAATTACAAATCGTAGACACCATTAAGTTGTTTTGTGGTATTTATCTGGTGTTGTATAAAAAACTACAAGAATATAATCCTTTATTCGTCAATAATATGTCCCTGTAAATATCATTAGTGTGAAACAGAACAAATTGTTTTGGCTTCATACTGCTCCGTAGCAAACATTTTAACTAGAAAATGCATACAAATGTACAAGTAGATTTTTGTGGTTTCACAATAATGTAAGCTGAAGCACATATTTCCAATGAGCCTGTATTGCAAACAGCACAAGTGCACATGTGATATTGATATTTTATGCAATAGTTTAGTAAATAAAAATTGATATTCTATTACAATCACAATATTTTTGTGAATAGAAATTCTACATATAAAGCCACTCAAGTACGACAAATAAAGTACAAATTGGGTGAATCAATGGTTCAATAGGCTAGTCATATAAAGAGCTGTTCACTTGATTGATTGCTGAATGAGTCGAATGAATTCGAATGAACTGAATGAATAAAAAAATAATGATTTACTTATTGTAATTTGAGATTAATCAGATTGATTAATTGCCACATTGTGTAATGAATTAGGTTAAAATGTTAATCACCTGACAGTCGTAAATTTAATAAAACATACTGCAAGTAACAGGGGTTGTATTAAATATTGTGAATGTCTCTATTCAATTCTGTTGAAATATTTGGCTTCGCACTTTGTGGATTTAATGCAAGGAACCAGGATAGAGTTGATCTGTGATCAGTCATGGATCAAGTAAACAGCTCAAATGTTCTAACGTGAGAGGTAAAAAAAAATGTCTAAATGAGATCAGAACTGGATGTTCACAAACACATAACTGTCTTCAGTACATCTCAAGATATTTCCTGCACTATAAGCCAGTCAAATGTTATTGATGAAATGACGACAGTCGCTGCCAGTGAATGTGTTTGTGTGGGTGTGAAACTGAGAGCAAATAAGGAGGGAGGAAGGAGCGAGAAGGAGAAGAAGAGAGAGGGAAAAAAGGTCCACAGTAAATGCTGCACACATTCTGTGGAGCTCTCAGTCATAAGAGATTCAGAAAATCATCAAAATCCTTCAAAGCAAATAATCCTATTCTTATTCAGTGCCGGTCTTTCAGTAAAAATATCTACACTTGTAAAAAATGAGTATTTTTGGGCAGTTTCTTTCACTTGTTTTAAGCATTTTCTACATATTTTCATCTATATCTTGTGCTATACTTTTCCAAGATGGGGAATGTAAAACATGGAAGGGATAGATGCACAAAGCAGAGCGATCCACGAAGGCTGCGTGGATAAAAGGCTTCAAGCGCTCTCATACTCCCACACACTTTCAGAACAAGGCCAATTGGCCACACACAAACGTGTAATTTCAAGCGAGAAAATTGACAGTGGGCTTCCACTGTCAGCTTCCCGTGTGTGTGTTACACATGTCATACAATCGTTCCCTCAGAGAGGCTGTAGGGATGAACATGTTCACTCTGTTCTATACTTTAGCATTCCTAAAGAAATCTGAGGTTAACCTAGGTTTGGAAAGAAAAACATTAATTTTCAAATGCACATAGACCTTTTAGTTCAAATGAACAGTGAGCTCTGAGGTTGTTGAGGGACAGTATACTCTTCTGTGGAAGCCAGAACACATACCATTTATAAGCAGTGAATATGTGGTGACTACAAATAATCCTGAAGAGAAATGTACCGATCATGAAGTTGCAGTTACCATAGTAATGGGAATAGGAGCACCAGAGCTCAAAAGTGATAGTCCACATTTCTATAGTTAATTTTAGTTCTCAGTACTCTTAAACCAGCATTCAAGCAAGATGCACAAATGCTCATAATTGGTTCAACTGTACAGCAATAGTCAAAAAAGATGTTCAAAACTTCTTAAAGCCAAATTTCTCCATAATATCTTAGAATGACAATTAGAACTGTATTTAAATGGCACAATCTGACAAAATAAAGTCTTTGGGGTAATAGTCAACCTAGGCACATGGAAAAACTGTGACACTTTTTTAAAACTGACATTACGCTGTTCGTGGTCACGGAACTATACACTGACACAATCAGTATAGTAAATCTTAAAGCTTTTAGCATGCAAAAAAACAATAAGACAAGCAAACACTGCAGCACCTGGAAATTACAGGATTAGTTCACACAAAAAATTAATAAATTCTGTTAATAAATATGATATTAATGTCTTCCAGTCCCCTGTTCCAGGTTCGGAACACAAAGGAAAATATTTTAGATAAATCTGAGAGTAGTTTTTACATTTGTTTCCCACACAAAAGTGTTTTTGAAGCAATGTTTTGACTATGGTTTTGGTCAAAATTAATAGTTTCTACGATGCATCGTGACGCAGACAAGGAAAATTTTGATAATGGTTTAGTAACAAACCATAACAGGCTATGATGTATTGATGTTTTTCTGATGTCATTTTTTGTAATATCATACTCTGGCCAGGGAGGCAAGATGCGTGTGTAAATAGCATATTATGGCAATGGATGCAAGATGGGTGTGTGAATAATTAAAAACACTCAAACTATTTTAAAAGCCTACATTTGGGCACCTTTCGTGGCCAGTGTGTTTGTAGGGACATTCTTCCATTGTCACTGAACGTACAGTAGAACCTCAGATGCCCCCCTGTAAAAAACTCCATCTCTCTCGCTGAACGTTATCACTTATTTGATCTTTGATATAATCAAGAAGCGTGTTCTCTTTGAGCAGGTCAAATTAAAGGTTCAGTTCATATATCCGACAGTTTGTATTTAATGACAAAATTACATACATGAAGTTAAACTGAAAATGGATGCAGTGCACCATCAATGCACCATAAGGGATTGTGATTTTGTATTAAACCGAATTGATGACATGATAATCATAATTGAACTGAACCTAGTGCTTTACTAGTGTTTGCTAATCATCATCAGCATGACAAATGTTTACTGTGCCTAAAATACAAATGAAGGTAAACCCAATGAAATGATAAGCATGTGTGTGTGGCATCAGTTCAGGAAATTCAAAATTTGAGCCTGTCCATGCTCTTGTGAGCTGCTCAGCTAGCAGAAAGCTTAGTAGCCTAGACTGGAGCTGGTATTTGTCTTTATTTTCAGATGCAGACGGGTTGGCTAATCAGAGTCCACGCAGGCTGCTGTATAATCACTCACTTCAGGCTTGTAATTGCATGAGAACAGCTGAAAGTGGGTGGACAGCACAGAAGAACAGCACTGAGGCTAACGTCTCTATTGTTGGAAGAAGCTGTCTGTTTCATGACGCCTTTTTTTGCAGTCTGTTGGGGTTAAAAGGGGGGAGGGGTATCGCAATCATTGCCTAGCTGTTAACAATGTGAGTTTGTGTCCAGCACATGGCATTTGCTCTTTTAATTTCATGCCACCACCAAGGAATAAGAAAAGTTCATAGAAAACTAATCTATTCAGTTACAGCTTCATCAAACACGAAAAAATTATTGTCTCAAATGATATTCAGTTTTAAACAGACTAATTGTTTCACTTTGTGTGCTCATATACATAAGTATGAAAGTAAGTGGACTTAAAAGTGTAGTGTGAATGCACCTTTGCATAAATTTTACCCCCGATTTTCATTTGCCGACAGGTTTTGTGAAATTTCCAATAAATGCCTGAATTCAGATGCATATCGCCGCTTGTTCACATGAGTGACAGTCACACAGTGTGAATTATCAAAGACGTTATCAGAGAGAATCGCAGATGTGTCGCCAATGCCTGTGAAATATTTGGCATGCTAAATATCTGAACCTGTCAGCGATTCAAAATCATGCTGTGTGAAAAGAGTTCTGACTCCTTCTCTCACTGCTTTACATTTAGAAAGACTCATCCTTGTGCCCTAATCACTTCGAAGGGTTTATCTTCAAGATTGCCTGCTTTGAAGGGATGAAGGCTGTAGGGGTCAAAAAAGCTATACTTCAATATGGCGGTCATGTTTGTTTTCACTCCAAAGTGCCCTTCGGAGGGTGATATATCCCATTTGGAATACACCGTCTGTCTTTTTGGATGCTTTTTAATGTTTTGTCTGAGATGTACTGCAACAGGGTACCAGTTTTGTGAGGGAACTCAGATTTCATACATGATCCTGAGTTATTTCATCATCACTTTCAAATGTGTTTGAGCTTGAGAGCCAGACACCAGAACCGGAGTTGTTGCCGATTCTTCCTACAGTAAATTCACACAATGTAAAGACAGCAACTGGATGCTACCCCAGATAGTCATGCAGTGTGAAAACAATGACAATCCGACGATAACCATAAGTTAAGTTAAAATAATGTTCTACTGAAAAAGAAAAACACCTAAATATTAAATGATCTGGAAGTGTCAATTTTAACAGTAAATTTACATTTTGGTGAGCTATCCCTTTAAAAATATACTCACTATTTACTCACACTCAAGTTATTATAAACCTTTATGAGTTTCTTTCTTCTGATGAACACAAAAGTAGGTATTCTAGCATTTACACTATGAGCAACATACAGAAATTTGACAAAACGTACAAAATTTTATGTCACACAGAGGTTTGATGGACAAACTAGGGAGTAATTTTGAACCTGTCCATTAATACAAAACAAATCTACTTGAAATGGACTTGATTATAGAACGCATTGGATTCGAAAACATTGATGCAGCGTTGATTGATGCTTCACTTTTTGAACATGACCAAGCTATGCAATGTCGTGATACAAAAATGTTTAGATCATTCTACTTTTAGTTTAGTTTGGTCTTAAGAAAAAGGCTTTACGAAGAGTGCAAACTTAATAGAACTACATTTGATCAGATACTGTTGACTCGTCGAGTGGAGTTATATCCAAGATAAAGTGAATGGCACTCGGCAGATAGAGACCTTACAGCTGGCTCTTCTATTGCCTATTATAGGTCAACGAGGGTTCAGATAAGGACAAAGCCTAAGTGACAAGTCCCTGTCATTCAAAGTGACAGGACCACAATCAGCCGTGCCATACAAAAGTAAGGGCAGAATAAATTGCATAGGGGTAGAAGTGGAAAACACAGACGTGCTCTTAAATATCATGTCAGGCTTTACACGAGCTCTTCAATCAATGTAGCATCCTGCTAATACCTTCAGCCACTGTGAGCCATAACTGAAATTCCCAGCAGGGCTCAGACTGGACTTAAGATCAGACTCTAATTACAGCTGCTGCATTGACCCCATTTTCATATTCCAGTCTCATAAGGAACAGTAACATTTATGGATCTAACAATGCTGCTACTTGCTTTGGAAAAAATAAATTGGTGGTACAGTGGGATATTAGAAGGCAAAAAGTGCTGAAAAATGCTTTGTTCCACACAAGCGATTTGTGTTGGGACATGAAGGAAACTTATTACAAATTTATTTGGATTGAGCATAAAACAATTAAGCTTTCCCCAATAAAACTCAAGAATTGTGTTGTTTCAGCTCATGTTTTTAAATAAGTAGTTTGAACAAACAACAAACATAATTTTTTGAGTGTACGTGCAATGGATTTTAGATGAAATGTAATTCTGAAAATATCCTAAAATGTTATTATTGGTGTTTGGTCATGTTGACAGGTGTCTAAATACAGCCATGATCATTGTTATAAAAAACTATAACAATTAAATACTGTGTTTAAGAGTTCATGGAGGGAACAGGTACAATTTGTGTGTCCACCATAAAAAGAAAATCTATCAGTCCTATGCACACAAGTTCTTACAATATACTTTTTGTATTCACATTGGTTTCATGTGCTTTAGAACACCATTATCCAAATACTGTTTTTACGTGTAAGTTGTAGTGAATCATTTTATTCTATAATTTAGCACATATTTGTATATGTTTAGTTTAGTTTAGTTTAGTTTAGTTTAGTTTTGAAATGTTTTTTCAGCATTTTGGGATGCACTACTTGAATTTTAATTATATTTAATAATTTACTAAATATATTAACATTAGTCAAACATAATTTAAATGACATGATAATAATAATAGTAACAATAATAATAATAATAATAACGGTTAACATGGCGGCTCAGTGGTATATGCAGTGTATGGGTGTTTCCCAGTACTGGGTTGCAGCTGGAAGGGCATCCGCTGTGTAAAACATATGCTGGATAAGTTGGTGGTTCATTCCGCTGTGGCTACCCCTGATGAATAAAGTGACTAAGCCGAAGGAGAATGAACGAATAATAACAACAAATTTCTCATACTTTGAATGCATGTGTGCACTTAATCGCTAATTCACAAAATTGTATTTACAAAAGTTTCATATATTTCTTCAAGATACAATATTTTTACCTAACAAGTTATTTACATTTTAAACTATTGATCTGCAATTCATAAATGTTGCATTTTCAGGTGTTGGTTTCACCAAATTTTGAAAACTTACATTTATTGATTTCATATAAAGATAAAATGATCAAATCTTATTAGCCTTATTAACCGTGACACACGGGACACAAAGGCTATTCTTAACAAGGCTTTTTTATATGTTTCATATTTCACATGCTCATCACAGAAGACATATATTTTTAACATACTGAATAAATCAAGGGCGATGCGGTGGCGCAGTGGGTAGCACGTTCGCCTCACAGCAAGAAGGTCGCTGGTTCGAGCCTCGGCTGGGTCAGTTGGCATTTCTGTGTGGAGTTTGCATGTTCTCCCCGTGTTCGCGTGGGTTTCCTCCGGGTGCTCCGGTTTCCCCCACAAGTCCAAAGACATGCGGTATAGGTGAATTGGGTAAGCTAAAATTGTCCGTAGTGTATGTGTGTGAATGAGTGTGTATGAATGTTTCCCAGTGATAGGTTGCAGCTGGAAGGGCATCCGCTACGTAAAACATATGCTGGATAAGTTGGCGGTTCATCCCGCTGTGGCGACCCCAGATTAATAAAGGGACTAAGCCGAAAAGAAAATGAATGAATGAATGAATGAATGAATAAATCAATAGATCTAGACAGAAAGACCATCAAGCATCATGCCGTTGATCCTACAGCATGACCTTATGGTCTACCCTAAACTCACTATGGATCAAACAGGATCAGCAGCAGAACAAACAGTGTGTGGCTGTAGAAGTCAACAGTCACAGTGCAAAGTGCACCGGCTCACATGTTATTTCTGTCTCTGAAACCAAAAGCTGAGAGGGAGGGCTGAGCATCCCAACTCACCAGCACATTCAGACATACTGCCAGAGCTATTTTAATTCCTCCTCTGCTCCAGCAGAGGAACCAACGGGATTGGGATATATGACTGCACATGAAACACTCCATATGATTGGCTTTCAAATGCTTTAGAGATGTTGGTGTAGAATTTGAAATGACTGATCTGTAGTGTGTTTCCACTCCTGCAGAAGGGATTTTTGGGCCAACTAAAAAACTTAATGTTTGTAATTGAATGTACAAAACCATATGAAGGATTTCTACACTTCATTTTTAAGATAAGAAGGATTTTGTACAATTACACCAACTACACCAAAATATATGTGTGAAAATATATAATCAAAGTGTATACAGTCTATGGACTTTCTTTAGCAGAAGTAGATATGCCACTACGTGTCTATTGATGATTTCTGGAATAATGGGGCAATTATATACTCAGTATAAGGTTGCACAGCAGTGACCAGTTGGAGTGCATGCTGCTCTCCACAGGGAAAGTGAGCTAATCCACTTCTGTCTGAGAAACCATGTTTGATAGCAGTTTCTAGCAGGTCGGTCCTGTACACACTCAACTCTCTTGAGCACAAAAGGTTCCTGTTAATTCAGCTGAATGCATCAAATTATATAAGTTACTGTATATATTATATATAAGATAGATTTTTTTTGTGGACCAAAGACAATTTCCACCATAATTTGAGACACACTTCTTATAGGAGGTACTTCCCTTTGCAGTCACTTATGCTTGCAGTCTATTTATTTTGCAGTGATCCCATAGAACCATTTGGGTTCGACAAAGAACCTTTCAGTAATCAATTCTCAAAAGAAGCATATGAAGAACATTTATAATTGCCCTATTATTCTATTTTAAATGGACCGTTCAACTAAAAATTTTAATTCTTATAATAATTAAGCACCTTTGTGTCATTCCAAACTCCCAAGACCTTCATTCATCATCGGAACATTGAGATATTTTGGATGAAAAAAGGTACCAAAATCATCGTCAAAAACATCCATGTGTCTTCAGTGGTTCAATTGGAATATTATGAAGCTACGAGAATACATTTGTGCACACATAAAACAAAAATATTATGGAACGGTATTCCAGTTTCTTTGTGAACGTGCACCCTACACTGACACTGAGGAGAAGAATCTGTTGAATTATTAAGTAATTATTTTTGTTTAATGTGCACACAAAAGTATTTACATAGCTTCATAATATTGCAACTGAACCGCTGAAGACATATGGTCTGTTTTTAAGACGTTTTTTGTTTTTTTTGTGTGTTTTTTCTAGATTTTGAACGAGTCAGGACTGTTGCTGAATGTGGAGGATGAGGGAGTTCTCAGATTTGATCTAAAATATCTTAATTTGTATTCTGAAGAAGGTCTCAGGGGTTTGAAACAACGTGAGAGTAATTAATAACATATTTGTTTATTTTAGGGTGAATTAACCCTTTAAAGCATCATTATTTTATTTTGGAGGTTTCCTGTAATGTTTGTTTTCACTTATTTCACATATTTCAAATAACTCTCAATCAGTTAGTTTGAAGATTAAATGTTATTGTTTTGTTTTTTTGGAAACTCCTCCTTATACAGTGAGGTTACTCTGTTATGATTGGACTGTTGTAGTTGGTCTACATTTTACAGAGTTATCATATCTGAATTTCAGCTCTGTAAGCTTCCTCAACCCTCAGTGACTGTACTCACTTTACTCGTTTTGCCATATCAATTTAAGTCCAAATCTGATGATAAAACTTTAGAAGTAGTTGATCAACCAACTTCCATCCTAAGGGAAGCCTAAGCACAACCTGGGTAGGTCATTTCTCATTGGTGAGCAAAAGAATAACAACCAATCACACATTTCTGTTGAGCTTATAAACGCAATGGCCAGTCAGAGGCAATTAGATCAGCCTCTGCTGAAAAAGACAAGAGTTTTGTTAAGATTCATTTCACAGCTTCAGTAGTTATAATGGGAGTTGTTGTGAAAGTGCATGCTAGAATAAATGTTGGTTCTTGATTTTAACCAAAGGCAGTATTTGAGGATCAAAGTAGAAATGCTTCTTCGGCCACCAATGAAGACCACAGGCTGGCACTATGCAAATGTATTACGTAGATCAGTAATGGAAGCGAAAGTGAAATTACTGATGACTCATTTTTGCAACTCAGAATCAATTCTTGCTTTCTTTTAGGAGACAATAACTTTTTAGTTGTGCACTTTGATCTTTAAAACTTTTGCAGACCTTTCGCATTCACAAATAGCTACATTACACACTGAATAATTTAGTTGAAAAAAAAAGCATAATTGGGAATGCTTTTACACTACAAAAAACTCTACATTTCTATTGATATTTTCAAAAGATTATCCAAGGCTCTTTGTGGAACAATAGATGCCAGTAAATCAGCAAACATTCATCCACATCAGTAAAAAAGCACCGGGTTACCTTCGATCCATCCAAGCTGATGATCCTGTACACGTTCCTGGTACTGTCGTAGAAGTAAGATACAGTGACCGCATGTTTGCTGGTGGGCATCCAGTTTTTCTTAGTGCTGGGGTCTATCTGGAAGACGTGTGCCCGGGTGCTGTAGATGGGCTGCTCCCTGAAAGGCAGGAAGAAAAAATGGTGAACCTCTTTGTGCCTGAGCACCGTCGTCTCTCCGACTCCACCGGGTGCATTGGAACATCCTGGCAGACGAATCACCATTACTTCATCCTCCATCTTGCTGCTGGTCACCACTGCTTGAGCCCAGGTAGAAACCTGGGTCCTGCCTAACCAGTCAGACACATTGGTGCACTGCTACAAGCACAAGGCGACCATTCAACGCCCTGCTGATATGGAAATGCCAGCTGTTTAGCTGGGGCCATGTGGGATGGACACTAAATATAGTCAGGGACGCAGTACTCCCACCCCTACTGACCTGATCTTTGCTGTAGAAAGTGTGTCCACACACAGGTTGGACCACACTAAGAGTTTTTTAGAGATCTTCTCCCACACAGTCTGGTTTAATCTGATAATCTCACATAGATGAAGGCATCATGCATACTAGATAAACACCAAAACAACTACTTTATATTTATTTATCAACTGTTTTGTGTGGGGTCAGTGGGGTCCAAATCAACACTGAATGCTAATAACTTTTATTTTATAAGACCAAAAATGAGATAAAATGTATTCTTGTAAATGTCTAAACAAAGAAAGTCATGCAGCTTTGGAACTGCATAAATGACATGCGAATGTTTATTTTTTGGAAGGCTGGACTATCCCTTTAAAGTGGACCTATTATGCCCCTTTTGATGTAAAATAAGTCTCTGCTGTCTCTAAAGTGTGTATGTGAAGTTCAGCTCAAAATATCACACAAATAATGTTTTATAACTCTTTGAAACTGCCCCTTTTAGGCTTTTATCCTAATTGTGCCATTTTGGTGACTGTTGCTTTAAATTCAAATGAAATTGTGCTCCCATCCCTCTTTTCAAAAGAGGACAGACCTATAAACGCCTATGTGATAAAAATTATTTTGACCATTGGAAGCTGGTTATATTCACAGACTGTTGCCACACAACTGTGTTTAAACCCCTTATAAAAGTGATTTTTACATAATAGGTCCCATTTAAGGAATCCTTTTATCAAAAATATTTTTGTGAACGTTATCCTTACCTTGAGCAAAAGAATAAAATCATGTGGACCACAAGCGGAATAATCACTGTTGAATAATAGGCAATCATCGCTGACGAGAACAAAAGAACACTGGAAACCCAGTCAGATGAGCAGTCTCGCTTTGAACTTTTCTCATTCTCCTCAACACAATTATACATTTACCCTCTTTCCAAGGGATACCTACTGTACTTGTCATCAGTAATTCATCAGCAATTATCACAGAGCCAAGGCTGAACGGTAAAACTTTTCAGAAAGATTCAATTTGTGCCACTAGTTCATGCAAGGTAGCCTACCACTAACTAACAGTGAACTTTTTTTTCAGCACTGAAAGGTGAGCAAAATATTTTTAGAGTAAAAATTAATATATGTTTATTATTAATAAAGAACATAAATTGCAATAAGTGTTCTTGCCATATTTATTTTAGCAAGTGGATTTGTTTTAAAGTGGAAATGTTTCAGTTTACCTCAAGCAGTAAGCGAAACAGGAAAAAAACAACTCCATACACTTGAAGTTTATGTTTTAACCACAGATGATGATAGAGATCATTTGAGTGTGTGAGTTAACGGATTCATTAGCTACTATAGGTACATGACTAGACGAATAACAAAACCACTGTGTTTAGGATTTGGATGATGATTTAAAATGAAATTTCAGTTTGTGACATTAGGACGTTTTTGGACTCTTTTGCACCATTAAAATAACTGAAAGTGCCTACTGAGCAACTAACCCTTTTTTATTAGTGTATTAATTAATGAATTAGCTGCTGTAAGTATATAGAACAATAAGAATACCACTGTGTCTATGATTGCTATAAT
This sequence comes from Danio jaintianensis, assembly GCA_903798115.1. Classification (NCBI taxonomy): domain Eukaryota; kingdom Metazoa; phylum Chordata; class Actinopteri; order Cypriniformes; family Danionidae; genus Danio; species Danio jaintianensis. The sequence continues at coordinate 6,342,970 of CAIGQV010019084.1, forward strand.
AATTTCAAATTATATTTCAGTTTGCACCATCATGACATTTTTGTTCTGCACTGCTAAAATAACTGGAAGCAGCTATTAATGGCACACTCACACTTATGTTAAAGTAAGATGCATAACACACTATAGTGTTTGATACAATTTATTATTTTCAAAGTGTCAGTATGTAAAAATCAACCCTAATTGATCGTTAAATGCTAGCCAAAGCCATAGTTCACTGTGATTTCATGCTATAGCTATTGATTTAACATTGAACCTCACTATATAAAGTGTTACATGCTGAACCCAACAATTTCCGAAAGATCTCTAACAACTGTATGAGCATCAAAGAGATTGACAGTCTCAGCTTCACTTTTAAAAATAAATACTCCAAGTGGTGTTTTTGCACAGTGATACCATAGAAAAAAAGCTACATCTTTCTTCAAAAGCTATCTTTCTTCAAAGAAACCACATGAGGGTCAGTAAATAGTAAGCAAATGTACATGTTTGGGTGAAGTACTCCTTGACCATTATGTCTAAGATGTTGTGTGTATGGATGTTTCCCAGTACTGGGTTGCAGCTGGAAGGGCATCCGCTGTGTAAAACATATGCTGGATAAGTTGGCGGTTCAACAAATCTACACAAAACAATTGTGTGACATATATTATGTCAAAGCAAACTTTTATTTTGGATGTGATTAATCGAGATTAAGTTTTGCCCAGCACTAATTCATTCATTCATTCATTTTCATCCGCTTTTCCGGGGCCGGGTCGCGGGGGCAGCAGTCTTAGGAGAGAACCCCAGACTTCCCTCTCCCCAGACACTTCCTCCAGTTCCTCCGGGGGGATCCCGAGGCGTTCCCAGGCCAGCCGAGAGACATAGTCCCTCCAGCGTGTCCTGGGTCTTCCCTGAGGCCTCCTCCCGGTGGGACATGCCTGGAACACCTCCCTAGGTAGGCGTCCAGGAGGCATCCGAAACAGATGCCCGAGCCACCTCAGCTGACTTCTCTCGATGTGGAGGAGCAGCGGCTCTACTCCGAGCTCCTCCCGGGTGACAGAGCTCCTCACCCTATCTAAAAGGGTGCGCCCTGCCACCCTGCGAAGGAAACTCATTTCGGTCGCTTGTATCCGAGATCTTGTCCTTTCGGTCATGACCCAAAGCTCATGACCATAGGTGAGAGTAGGAACGTAGATAGACCGGTAAATCGAGAGCTTTGCCTTTCGGCTCAGCTCTTTCTTCACCACAACGGACCGGTACATCGACCACATTACTGCTGCCGCTGCACCAATCCGCCTGTCAATCTCACGTTCCATCCTTCCCTCACTCGTGAACAAAACCCCAAGATACTTGAACTCCTCCACCTGGGGTAAGGACTTTCCTCCAACCTGGAGATGGCAAACCACCTTTTTCCGGTGGAGCACCATGGCCTCGGACTTGGAGGTGCTGATTCTCATCCCAGCCGCGTCACACTCGGTAGCAAACCGCCCCAGTGCATGCTGAAGGTCCATGTTCGATGAAGCCAACAGAACAACATCGTCTGCAAATAACAGAGATGAGATCCTGTGGTCCCCGAACCAGACCCCCTCCAGCCCAAGGCTGCACCTTGAAATTCTGTCCATAAAAATTATGAACAGAATTGGTGACAAAGGGCAGCCCTGCCGGAGTCCAACATGCACTGGAAACAAGTTTGACTTATTGCCGGCAATGCGAACCAAACTCCTACTCTGTTCATACAGGGACGAGACAGCCCTTAACAGAGCGCCTCTGACCCCATACTCCCAGAGCACCCCCCACAGAATGCCACGAGGGACACGGTCGAATGCCTTCTCCAGGTCCACAAAACACATGTGGACTGGTTGGGCATACTCCCATGAACCCTCGAGCACCCTGGTGAGGGTATAGAGCTGGTCCAGTGTACCACGGCCCGGACGAAAACCACATTGTTCCTCCTGAATCCCAGGTTCAACCACCGGCCGGATCCTCCTCTCCAATACCCTGGCATAGACTTTCCCAGGGAGGCTGAGGAGTGTGATCCCCCTATAGTTGGAGCACACCCTCCGGTCCCCCTTCTTAAAAATGGGAACCACCACCCCAGTTGCCCAGTCCAGAGGTACTGTCCCCGACCTCCATGCGATATTGTAGAGACGTGTCAGCCAAGACAGCCCAGCAACATCCAGAGACCTAAGATACACAGAATCTCATCCACCCCCGCTGCTTTGCCACTGCGGAGCTTGCAAACTACCTCAGTGACTTCAGCTTGGGTGATGGGTGGGTCCACCCCTGCATCCCCGGTCTCTGCTTCCTCAATGAAAGACATGTCAGTTGGGTTAAGGAGATCCTCAAAGTATTCCTTCCACCGTCCGACAACATCCCCAGTCGAGGTCAACAGCTCCCCACTTCCACTGTAAACAGTGTCGATGTGGAGCTGCTTTCCCCTCCTGAGGCGCCGGACGGTTTGCCAGAATCTCTTTGGGGCCGACCGATAGTCTTCCTCCATGGTCTCCCCGAACTCTTCCCAGGCCCGAGTTTTTGCTTCCACAACCGCCCGGGCTGCAGCACGCTTGGCCCGTCGGTACCCATCAGCTGCCTCGGGAGTCCTGCAAGCCAACCAAGCCCTGTAGGACTCCTTTTTCAGCTTGACGGCATCCCTTACTTCCGGTGTCCACCACCGGGTTCGTGGATTGCCGCCGCGACAGGCACCACAGACCTTACGGCCACAGCTCTTCACGGCCGCGTCAACAATGGAGTCAGAGAACATGGACCACTCGGTCTCAATGTCTCCAGCCTCCCTCGGGATTTGGTCAAAGCTCTTCCGGAGGTGAGAGTTGAAAATCCCTCTGACTTGAGGTTCAGCTAGACGTTCCCAGAGGACCCTCACAATACGTTTGGGCCTGCCAGGTCTGTCCAGCTTTCCCCCCTGCCAGCGGATCCAACTCACCACCAGGTGGTGATCAGTTGACAGCTCTGCCCCTCTCTTTACCCGAGTGTCCAGAACATACGGTCGGAGATCAGATGATACAACCACAAAGTCAATCATTGACCTCCGCCCTAGGGTGTCCTGGTGCCATGTGCACTGATGGACACCCTTATGTTCGAACATGGTGTTCGTTATGGACAAACTGTGATTAGCACAGAAGTCCAATAACAGAACACCACTCGGATTCAGATCAGGGAGGCCGTTCCTCCCAATCACGCCTCTCCAGGTTTTACTGTCATTACCCACGTGGGCATTGAAGTCCCCCAGTAGAACAAGGGAGTCCTCAGTCTGAGCACCTTCCAGCACCCCTCCCAAGGACTCCAAGAAGGCCGGGTACTCTACACTTGTGTTTGGCCCGTAGACACAAACCACAGTGAGAGACCTATCCCTGACCCGAAGGCGCAGGGAGGCGACCCTCTCGTTCACCGGGGAAAACTCCAGCCCAGCACTAATATATATTTATTTTTAATTGTTTTTATTTTTATATTGTTTAATTGTACATATTGACTTTCATTAAAGACAATGTTTCTTAATATATAATGGCTGAATATCAGTATTGAGTACATTTTATGAACACTTAGTACTCTTGTTTCCATTTGACTATTTTATTTAATTATATAAGAACAAAAAGATACCAATGAGTAACAAGTTGTTTTGTAATAGTGGTTGTTTTCACAATTAAAAAAATTTATCATAAAAAAGCGAAAAAAGAAATGTTTTGCTGTTTCAAAATCCAAATCCACCCCTAGAGTAAAGCCCAGCACATTAATACCTGCTCACTGGCCCTTTCCCAACATGCTTCTCTAAAAGCAACTGGCCTCAAAACAGTGTCAAAGGGCATCTATCTGCCCTATTGTACACAGAGCAGATAGAGCCTTTCCATACCATTCCCATACCCCACACTCCTCTGACCCAATTCCACAGATAACACCCTTTAAATCCCAGAGAGAATCGCAATCAATCCCAATATACACTAATGTTCCATCCTGTTTATTTAAACATGGGATCAGAAGTGGGAAATATAATGGGGGAAGGGGACAGGATCCCAAACACAGACACAGACGGTTTGCTGCTCCAATTCCCAGGATAATTAATCACTGTATTCAATTACATTAGCGTACTTCTAATCAGCTGCTGCTGGGTTCATGTGCAAGAATGAGAGAAAAAAAAACGAGAAGGAAGAGGAAGGAAAAGGCGCGGGAATGAGCGAGATCTGCAGTGTACCAAGAAGTGCTTACACTGCACCGTGGAGGCAGAAGATCTCTGAAGAGCATCAAAGGCTCGTTGCATAATTAGCATTTTGATTTGATTAAAATTCAGTCGTACTCACTATATATGGGTGCTTTGCATGATATCACAAGCTTCTTGGTCAACAGGATCATAAGCATGTAAGATAAATGACTTTTATATTGTGGTTGCAATCCATTAGATGAGTATACTTAATTTCGTACTATTTTCACAAAGAAAAAGAGTGAGAGAGAAAGAGAGAGAGTGTTTGTGTGAGCGTGTGTGTGTGTGCGTGTGAGTGTGTGTGTGTGCGTGCGTGTGTGTGTGTGTGTGTGCGTGTGTGTGTGTGTGTGTGTGTGTGTGTGTGTGTGTGTGTGTGTGTGTGTGTGTGTGTGTGTGTGTGTGCGTGTGTGTGCGTGTGTGTGTGTGTAAATGGCCCAAACATACTTTTAGTGCTTGAATAAAACATTCAAGACTTTCAAATTAATATACGCATCCAAAGAGAACAAGTACAGGAAATGAATTAAAGGTTTCCTTGGGGAAAGAATGAATCAATAATTTAACTGGAACAAGTCTACTGCCACATTAGTGAAGCTGACTTGAAAACTCTATGGATGTTTCCTTTCTAATACCTTTGAAATCTATAAAATAATGCACAAGCTTAAAATTATTATTATTATTACAATGTTTTATAATATTTGTTTTCATACTGTTATTTATGGTGTGAAAAACCTTATTCTGTGAAGAAGATATTAATGAAACAATAATCATATACCTATTTTTAAAGTAAAATAAAAATGTAATACTGATAATTGTAATATTATTCTGATTTGTCATGCAACAACACACACACACACACACACACACACACGCATACATAAGAGCACTTGAAAATTTCTTTGGATTTACTATGTACAGTGCTCAGCATATATAAGTACACCCCTCACAGATCTCTCTTTTAAATTCATATATTCTATAGGATGCTTTACAATAATATATTTGTTCATGTGCATAAGTCAATACTGAAAGCAAATCTGGAACTAATCTAAAACAAAAACTTATGATAATGGTTAAAGAACTAGCACCCAAATGTATATGTTATGGAAAAATATATAATTTTTAATTAAAAATAGGAAAAATTAAAAGAAACAAAAAATATATAACATTTAGTTTAAATTTTGTAATTTGTAATTCTTTTTTTTACATTATTTCACTTGAATTTAAATGTATTATCTTTCTATTTCTAAACATGTTTTGTGACTAAAATTAATATTTTAGTAAATATATCAGTTTAATACATTTGTTTTGTTCAAATGCACCAAAATATATATCAGAGAAATGGATAAAAATATTCATTTTCAAAATCGGGTGTACTTACTTATGCGGAGCACTGTATGTGTAAAATGTTTCTATATTTTTATTCTACAAATGTCTGTTAACATTTGCTCCAATATTCCTATAAAAATATTACCATTTATTGTCTTTTTTTCAGAAAATAACAAATGTTTTCTCTTGTAGTTGTAGATTGAATATCAGAGATATTCCACCAAAAACCGCGCAACTTTCCTAACATTTGAAGTCATAACAGTGATATTGTGTTGTCTAAAGATTTATGATAATACATTTGACCAGAATATAATCATCACACTTGCTTCAAGGATTAAAATACACCATACATATTCTTCAATCAACTATAAACTGCTTTTCATAGCTCGGTTGTCTTTTTTTTTTTTTCCATTTCATGTTTCATTGATTTATGTTTTAAATGTCAAATGCCCACACAGAAAAAAAAATGTAGGAGTAAACTGATTTTAGAAAGGAAAAATGAAAACCAGATTCATTTATTAAAAAAAAATTCCAAGCAATTTACAAGAAATTTATCAAAAAAATTATTTGCTCAGTTTGAACAGACTGGTCATACAATTCACTGGATTCAACAGTCAAATGCATCTCGAACCTGAGACTGCACAATATTAAAGTGCTCATATAGTCAATTATATAAGGAATCAAAAGCAGCTATAGCGCTATATTAACATCAACGCACAAGGGAGATGATTTCACACTACCCACCTTCAGCAACCCACCACAGTCCAGAGCTGGCAGTTTATTTCATCCTGTCCTTACATTAACATCTGTCCAAATAACACTAAAGATTAGAAGATGAAACTTCTGCCAAAACTTCAAGCTTGAAAAAAATGTATTCAGTAGTAACTGTAATTAAGACCTTTGGAAAACCCCAAAAGCCCTATAAAAGGCATAACATGACTGTTCAGTAATGTTAGGAAGCAAACTGCATAACAATCAAATACTTAATAGCGTGTGATAAATTAAATTGTATCACTGAGTTGAGTAGGAAGTGGGAATGATTTTCTCTAGAGTAATATAATCCCTGAACAGCCCTCGGATCTTTCCATTGTAATAGTTTAATTAAAAACAAAGAACAGGGGCCTTAAAGCAATTCAAGGTTTTGATTGTTATTATTAAAGAAAATGCTTTGCCATATTAAGAAGATCAAACTTTATGAAATAACACCTTTTGTAATGAAAAGATTATCACTTAAATTTCCAGATCTTCTCAAGAGCATATTTTTAGTCTGATTTTTATATTTAACTTTTTAGAAGATTTAGAATTTTTTAAGATTTTATCTCATAAAGACTGAAGTATAATAAAAATCTAGTACGAAACCCTTTAAGTTTGAATTACCGTGCATAGGGTCACCTTTAGTTAAAATCTATATTTCAGGTCAATCTCCAGCTGAGCGTTGGAAATTTCACTAACGTGTACAGATATATCAGATGTCGTTGCCAATACTGCCTCTAAAATTGTATTGATGAGGATGTGCCATGCAGCGGTGCTCTGTTGAAATGTAGATTACATAAGCATGACGAGATTAAAGGCCTTTGGCACTGCAGCACATCAATATATGAAATAAGCTAATGTTCCTTCCCATTTAGAGTCCATGAATTTTAGTCATTTGCTTCAAAATAATACCATAGATCATACACAGTTGACTAATAAGCCGTGGCCTCAGTGGTCAAAAATAGTCACCCCAGTAAATGAAGATTGTATAAAAGTATACACATACGTAGGCTATGCATATATATATATATATATATAGTATA
>CAIGQV010019084.1:6354007-6368176 GCA_903798115.1 Danio jaintianensis
AGGCAGCGCTTCAGTTGTCCAAGTCCTCACAACCAGCCTGCTAGAAAGGCCAGCTTTACCTCACAGCCAGTGACAAGACCAGTGTCGGGCAGAGAGGTTACATGTCCTACATGCTCATCTGCCACCTTTATACCAGGAGGCTGTGTGCCATCTCTGGGAGAGACGTGCCATCAGAGTGCTTTTTCACCATCATCAGTCAAAGATAAGGTGAACACAGATAAAAGCCATGAATTTTGACCTAGTCGTGGGACCTCTATTTGATATGAATGGCAAAGTATAATGAAATATGTTTATATATATATATTATTCTTCCTCCCACAGCTGAGTCAGCAGATTCTCAACTTGTTTTATGCTTGTGAGCAGCAGTCTAATGATCTGGAGAAGAAGGAGAGTTGCAGAGCAGCGCTGCAGAGTGACATTCAGAGCATTTTCCCATGTACATCACTAACATGAATTATGATTTGTATTTTTCCTATCTCTGTCTTTGTGGAATCTGATCTTCATTTCAGAAGTTTCTTTTCTTTATTTGGGGTCAAGGTGCACAAGTTTTCTTAGGCGGCTCATCTTTGAATGGCTTTGGTAGTCGCAGCAGTGATGCTGATCTTTGTCTGATCATTAAAGAAGGACCTGTAAGTGTGTTCTTGTACAAATGCCTTGTGATTTTGTCATTTAGTTTATTCTTTGCTGTCATGTTTATATAACTCTTTACATTTTTCTATTCAGGTAAACCACAGAAAAGATGCTGTGTACGTTCTTAGTCTTGTGCGAAAATTGCTTTACAAACTGTGTAAGTGTGCATCCATACATACATCTACATTAATTAAACGTTTACTTTATTTTTTTGTTCACTAATGGCTTTGCTGCTGTTTAAAGCTTACATTGAGAAGCCTCAGCTCATCAGAGCCAAAGTGCCCATTGTGAAATTCAGGGACAGAACCAGGTGCGTCTTTTGAATTATATTTGATATTTAAAAATGAAGAACTTTTTTAAAAACAAATTAATAATTTAGCTTAGCATACGTTTAATTTGAGCACTTGTGAATGAATTTAGCCTTAAAGCTAGTGTTGATCTGCAGGGCATAGCATTACAGAGGTTATGTTATATTATACCGATAGGAGGTTTGTTGTCAAGATTGTGCACCATTCTTCCACTGAGGTGCGTTTATAATCTGGTGTACCTCAGGGATCTATTCTTGGTCCAGTTTTGTTTTCCCTATATTCTTCTCTTGGGCCCATATTCACCAAATATGGAGTTTCTTTCCATTTATATAAGATGACACCGAAAGTGATATCCCTCTAAAGCATGGTAAAAAGCATGCCATTAAGCACAATTTGGTTTGCTAGCCTCAATGAGAGCAAAATTAAATTCATTATGTCCCAATGAAACATGTAAACTTGTTTTTGATATTTCTTCGTCACCATACAGTGTTACTTGTGTCAGAAATTTAGGTGTTTGGCTTGACAGTAACCTCAAATTTGATAAACGGGTAAATACTGTGGTTAAGTTTTATCATATTTGTCTTCTTTCAAAAGTGAAGCCGTTTCTATTCTTAAAGAAGCTTGAAATAGCTATGCATGCATCTGGACTAGACTACTGCAATTCCTTGTATGTTGATGTTCCTCAGTCCGGTGTGTCTCAATTGCAGTTAGTTCAGAATATGGCGCCTACGCTTCTTACCGGAACACCATTTTTTTTAATCTAACTCCACTGGCTCTCAATTAAGTATAGAATTGACTTATATTTTAATGCTTGTTTTTAAATCCCTTCGCAAGCAGGCCCTACTGTAATTAGCTGATCGCTTAGATCCACTGACTCTGAACATTTGCAAGTGCCTAGGACAAGAAAAATAACTATAGGGGATCTTGCTTTTTTTTGTAGCAGACCCAAAACTATAGAATAGTCTCCTGTTTTATGTTATAAAACTGCCCCAACCTCGCCTATTTTTAAGTCCTCTTCTAAAACTTATTTATTTTCTGATGCATTTAATATTCCTTGACCTATTGTTTTGTGATTGTACTATATGATTGTTTTATGAGCTCCATGTTTCCAGCCTGTTTTGTTGTTTTTATGTTATTAGTTTTTTATGTTTTTTTTTGTTGTTATTGTTTTATTATTATGTAAAGCAAATTGCTTGGCTTTGGTTTGGCATATATTATGCAAAAATAACTTTTATAAGGGGTTTAAACACAGTTGTGTGGCAACAGTGTGTGAATATAGCCAGCTACTAATGGTAAAAATTTATTAAATCAGTTTTTTTTATTCACACTTCATAAAAACACTTTATAAAAACTGTAGAAACACTTTGATTGACATTCTCCCTTTGTACATGTCATCGTAGGGGGAAAGTCCCACCCATTAGTGACAATCTATCCCTGATTAGCATAAACAGTCCTGAGTGAGAAGCAGCCGTCTGCCCTTACAGTTTTCTATGGTGACACATAGGCATCCACCACTTTAGAAAATAGAGCTGGAAGAACAATCTCATTTGAATTTAAAGAGACAGTCACCAAAAGGCACAATTTGGATCAAACCCTAAAAGGGGCAGTTTTATAGAGTAAAAAAAAAACAAAAAGTGTGTTATTGAGCTGAAACTTCACATACACACTCTAAGGGACATCAGAGAATTATTTTACATGTTGTAAAAAAGGGCATAAAAGGTCTCCTTTAAATTGTGCTATATAAATAACGTTTAATTTTATTTGTATTATTGTATTAATTTGAAAGGTTTTAAACAGCAGCACTGACTGTTGTCAAACTATAAAAGTTTCCTCTGTATCAAAGCATCATGTTAGAATGATTTTTAAATTGTGACAGGTATTGAAAATTGCAGAAAATTCCGCTTTGCCCTCACAGCAATCAACTACACTTAAATTGCATTAAAAGAGAAGGCAGTTCTTTGAAATTGTAATATTATTATCTCAGTAGACATTTGAACATTTTGTGACTCACACATGCAGTGTAAATAACAAGGCTAAATGTAGAAGGCAAACAGGCTTGATTTTTCATTGTGTCCTCTGCAGCAAAAGAACTTTACAGTAGCTAACCACATTTTTTTTTCTGGAACTATTTTGCTTACTAGTGGTGTGGAGTTTGATTTGAATTTCAACAACAGTGTTGGGATCAGAAACACCTTCCTACTGCGGACCTATGCCTTTGGTAAGATCAGAAAAGTTCATAGTTATGTGCCTTGTAATATCTTTTGCAAAAATGACATATTTTTAACATGTCTTTCAGTTGAAAAACGTGTTCGTCCAATCATCCTTGTAATAAAGAAATGGGCAATTCACCACTGCATCAATGATGCCAGCCGAGGAACGCTGAGCAGCTACACACTGGTTCTTATGGTCCTACATTATCTTCAGAGTAAGTCCTTTTTCTAAAATGTTTGGTTAAGATCTAATGTCCTAAAATGTATTATCACTGCTAGAACTGAGATAAATCCTTTTATTTTTTATTATGAACAATTTCTTTCTATGTCTTTGTTCTTTGCTAAATGTTTGTTTCAACGTCAGCTCTTCCTGAACCAGTCATCCCATGCCTTCAAAGGGTTTACCCCGTAAGCAGATTATCAAATATACTAATGATTTGCACATAAAACTTTTTTGCATGTTTAATCCTTGCTGAAACTACTTCCTGCAGAGTTGCTTTGACCCTAAGATGGACATTCATCTTGTACCAAGTGGACCAAGAGATATACCTGCTTTTGTGTCTAAAAACCAATCGTCACTGGGAGACTTGCTCTTGGGTTTCCTGAGGTACTATGCCACTGTTTTCAAGTAAGTCACATTATTGATATTGTAGCACAAATTATTGGCAATAAGCAAACCTATATTTAAAGCAAAACAAGACAACATTCTAGAAATAAATGAACCAAGTAAGCTAATAAATACATATTCTAACTAGTTTCAGGTCACTTCATTTTGTATGCTCCCTAATTTGCATAATTTGACAATTACAGTGAGCAACAGCGGGGTACTGGAAGTTTAAAAACTCTGTTCATTCTCTCCATACGGAAAAAAGATTTTTAATAATAGCAATAAAACCTTTAAAGCCAGATCTGTTTTGATCCCTGAGGTTGTTAATCATTTGTATGTTCTATTGATGAACGCATCTATTTGTAATTTATTTTAAAAATAGCAGAATAATAATGTGCAAGAACAACTACATCCCCCATGATGCCGTGCAGAATATTTCACCAATCAGAGTTGCAGTCAGCAAACTGCCATGAACCACAGCGAATGACATAATAGAGTAGGACATTCTACACTCTCAAAATACTTGTGCATTTGCATGTAAATGCATATTTTGCAGTAAACCTGATATATGTTGTTTCTATAGATTAAACCAAACACTTCACGGTATTCTAGCTCTATCCCTCATTAAAGACATTGACCTTTTAGCAGGCTGGTTTGGTTCATGGTTTTCAGTACCCCAAGGGTAAAATTCATCCTAAACCAAAAAAGGGGCAAACACTAATGCACTCTATTGTATTATTGCACTACAAATTTTTTTTTTTCCTCAGCTCACACAGCAGGTTAGATTCACCTATGATAAGATAGAGGCCAGTGTTGTTAGCAAAAATTAACCTGATTGTAAGCCACCTGCAATGCTCCTGTTTCATGTCATTCTGCCAGATTGACAGGAGCAGGTGAAGCTCTGGCTCAGTGTATGTGTGTGTCAGCCTCTGGTCCAGATGGCCTGCTCTAATGCTCACAACACTGGATATGTGCATATGCTTCTTTGAATAAACAAGTCCGAACGAATGCATTTACAAGCACATCTTTACAGTTTGTTGTTTTTGTTTTTACAGATGGGACAAGCATGTGATCTCTGTGCGGATGGCAAAAACTCTGCCCAAAAGCAATTGCAAAGAATGGAGAGACAAGTTCATCTGTGTCGAAGGTAAACGGTCACTGAATGTTTATACATCGTGCAAGAATAAAGGGCCTTTCACACTAAGAACAAAAACTTTAATGATAACTCATTTAAACACCCGTGAACAGTAACATTATATTGTTTTTTATACATTACTTGCCACTTTGGATGTTTACGTTCTTTAAAGGTGCCATAGAATGAACATATGGATAGCTGAATAATAAGAGTTCAGTAGATGGAGTACATGACTTACCATGAGCCTCAGACAGCGTTTGATTGGCCACAATGTTTCCTAGTGAGATTACAACATTTTTTTTTTGCGTAATAAAAAACAACATAAAAATATTTATATTTTACAGATTATTTAGGCAATATTCTGTTTTGTTGATTTTTCTGTCAGCTGGAATATTAAAACAAGTTTGTTTATTTATTTTGTAAACATTTTTAATTTGTATTTTTGTAATTTATTATGTTTACTTTGAAAACCAAGACAAAATTGTGAAAAACAATTGCCATGGTGAAAGATTTGCTAAATATATGTGAGGGTGAGAAAAACAAACAAACAAAAGAAATGTATTGTGTATTCACTTTTCAGCAAAGTGCTTCATTATGCTTAGGCCAAGAATTAAAATTTCAGTGCATCCCTATCAAATGATATTATGTTTCAGTTGTGAACTGGCCTTCTAAAGTCTCTGATGTTATGCAGCTTGTTTCAAAATGCAACATAATATAAATTTAAGGTGTATTTAGAACAGATAGAATGGGTGATTCATTTGCAATTTAATTGTAAGTTAACAATTATTATTATTTTTATTTTTTATAAATGTAATCAATTGACAGCTCTACTTTTTAAAATTATTTTATTTATCCAAGCTTCTGTTTTACTTACTATGATTGTGGGACTCTTATTTTGTAAACAGGACAGGCTAGGGAAAAGTAAGCAGTTCTGTGAAGCAGGCAGCCCTGTGTGAACACAAAGGATCTTATCTGTTGACAGTTATTGTAGTTACCATCCTTGGTGTGCACAGGCCTCAGCAGTGATTTTGCTTTCAAGAAAATGTGTTTGTCTGCTTGAAAATGAGGATTTGTATTTTGCTTTAGAGCCATTTAATCGTACAAACACAGCCAGAGCAGTCCACGAGAGGGTGAAATTTGAAGCCATTAAAGCAGAATTCATTAAGGTAAGTCCAAGCCTAAGCCTCCTTGGATCATTATTTAAATAAATCTAAATTTGTTTAATTTCTATAAACATATACATTTACAATAGTTTGGTCAATTCTTTCTTGACAAATTAAGTAATTAAAATGAGCCTCTCGCTGTAATGATGTACCATGTAATGTCATTTTATAAAAAGTTCCATCAGTGAAACCAGTAATAAGCAGGTGTGCATATATGGGTTATATCACAAAACATTATTCCACTACAAAAAAAAGTTCTTGTTTACGTTTATCTACAGAACAACTGGAATGCAAAGTATTTTTCAAATCTTAAATGTGACCATGTTTTGTAATGTGTTGTTTATTTACAGTCCTACCGGCTTCTGCAACTCAGAAAAGATCTCAACTTCATCCTGCCAATTACAAAACCCAAGACCACACAGATGGCAAGACCTCAAACCGCTTCCAGATAAATCACAGTGGATTAAACCTGGAGTCTTCAGTTGCTGTTTGTACATTGTGAGAAGAACAGCTTTCCCTGTTACATAAAGCTTTTGGGTATGTTGGACCTTTGGGAATGTTGAAGCAAATCTACTGAGCTGACAAGGGTTGTAATCTGGCCATCTCTGAGCATGAGTATGTGTGAAATGTTCATGTAACATCAGACACTAAGCAATATCTTTTGCCCATATGGTACACCGTCTACATTTAGGAGACGGAGACAAGTTTGCTGTTGCAAAAAGAGTGATTTTGGGGTTTATTAGCCAATATAACCCTTTTCCTGAAATGATAGCAAAACAGCAACATGAAAAATCTTTCTAATCTTTCTTTACGCAGACATAAAGTTCCTGTTCGTTTTCCTCAAAAATTGGTTAATGAAAATGTTTTTCTGGCAGAGGACTACTTTTACCTGAACATTTTCAGTGACTGCTTTTCTGTTTGTTTTGTCATGTTTGTACAGTCTTTTAAACGTTTATTTAAATGATTAAAATGTTACTATGGAATCATATTTAGGCTTTTGGCAGTTATTTTTTTTTTTGTCTTCTGTTGTCTTTTGTTCATATATATTCTTGCAGATTTATGTAAAACGATAACTTTTACATAACGGTGGTAAAACATATGGTAAATGAGTGAGCCACATTGAGTACAAGAAACTGCTTATTACCATGCTATTTTGAGTTTACACCTCAGAATTTAGTTTTTTTTTTTTTTTTTTTCTTCACAATGTCATTGTTTTCCCCTAGGTCATGAATTATTTAATTCTGACATTCTTTCATTGAATTCTGAATTTACATCTATGCTTCTGATTTTTTTGTCTTTCTGCTTCCCCTCCCTGCCCTCAGAGTTTATAGCAGTTTCATAGCTCTAATACTACTTTCATCTGCAGTATGTGATTTATGTTTTTGGCAGCATCCGCTAATGGGTTGTTATTCTCGATTCATAGCAAAATGTGAGTGGGAACACTGATATGACTGTGTGGGGGGTTTGAGAGTAAAATTAGCACCGCTGAAGGAAACTGACACTACGGTGGCTTGAATCCTGCTGTCCCTCTTGGTCATGGCCGTGTTCACTGCGTGTCATATTACAGGGGCTTCACACAAGCTTTTCTGTTTGGGACATGGTTAACAATGTGCTACTGTTCAAATGTTGACTGGGGGAATCACATATACAGGAAAATATTCTTAACTCGGGGTTAAGGAAACGGGGACACCTGTGACTCTTTTCCAAGTGCGCAACCTTGGGCTCAAGAATATTTGTAATCTATTTAGAGCAGGCGCTGAGTAAGGCGAACTGCGCTCAACGAGACATGATCCCAACACGAAGCTGCACTCTCCAAGACTGGCTTTTATTTTAAATAACGCCACCATTTCTCGATTATGGACCGTGCTGTGAAAGGGGAATGTGAGGGGGCAGAGCCAGAGATGGAGGAATTGCGGGACGTGGGCTCGGGAATAATGGACATGGGCGACGAGGAGGAGATTAAGGAACTTCATAAAAGGTAGTTTTCTCACGGTTGCTTTCGAGTTATAACGTTTTGGGATTTCATTCATCGTTTGTTTTGCACTTAAACAAGAATGGAAGTTCAAAAAAAATTTTTTTTATATAACTTTTTTTTTTTTTTTTTAAAGAAAGCCTATTTAATATAATATATGATTGAATATTTATAGAATACATGATTGACAGCATTTTTTTTTTTTGCCAAGTTGCAAAAAAAAAAAAAATTGTGACGTCATGACTTGACATCATTAGGTAACCAAGATTCAACACTATTTTGTGGTATAATTCTTTGTTACTTTGAAATAAAAATGTTATTCTAAGATATACACGACAGTTTTTAAAAAATATTTAAATTATTTTATTCAAATATTTTATTTATAAATGTACATTTTTCTTGAAGATATATCAGTTTATGTGGTTAATTTTAATGTGTTGTGTGTGTATGTTTACCAATGGTATTTAGGCAATAATATATATATATATTTTATAACATGAATGTACTGCTAAGAATCTCTCTTCAGGCTGCTGAGTTATTTGACTGGACAGCTTTTTCCTCTTGTTGTATTTGAGAGAAGAAATGCATGCCTTTTTAATAGTTTAAATAACTTTTAATACAATAAGAAGATAGTCTAGCTTCTGCCTTTAGTAGTAATGTTTATCCTTTTAACGGTTTAAGCTTACTCGATACACTACGTGCATGGCATTTATAAATTTCCATTATAAATATGATTGTATTCCTTTTTTTTTTTTTTTTTTAATAAGTTAAATTACCTTTTTATTTTACTATTGGTAAATCAGAGTCTATAATGAGGAGACATTCTGTCATCTGCCTTTAGTAGTCATTTTTAACCTTTTAAGGGAAAATCTTACTAAACATACAAAGATACAATATGTGACTATGGCATTATAAATTACTTTTCTAAATGATGTTTTTGGTTAGTTTAAAGGAAGCTATGCAAGATCCATCTGTGAAACCTAAACTGCAGTGTCTGATGGTGGACCCGTCCTTCTCCATGGTGACAGTACAGAGCGAGGACAGTGGGATCGTATGGGAGACTGCTTCTAGCAGATGCTCTACTCCATGGGCTTCAGAGGGTAGCTCGCCATCTGAACAGTACAGCCTAGAAGGTTCTGGCACACAGGGAAATATTGTAATTATAATGGACGACGATAGAATTAAGAGGAAGAAAACAAGCAGCAGAGGCAAGCTGGGTGAAAGGTTTAAAAAGTCAGGCTCCAGAGTGCCAAAAAGTCGAGTGGGTGAGGAAAGACCTGCAATGATAGAGGTGGCTGTACCAAATATCAGATCTGAAAGTAGTGAGGATGATCTCTCTGCTGTTAGCAAAGATCAAGATCTCTTTAGTTTGATATCGGAGGGTTTTGAAATACTCAATATTGTTGTACCTTTAAAGCTCGCTACAGTAGATGAGGAAGATAGCATTGAACTGGCTGAAAATTTGGCCTACTTGGATAATACCCCAAAGATAAAATCCAAACCTAAGCACGAACCATTAGGAGCAAATGGTTATTGTGTGAGCACAGAAGCTGAGGAAACAAAGCAAAATGAAAGCTTGAATGATTCATCCCAGTTCTCAGATGATAAACAATCCAAAAAGGATGAAACTCAAATGGACTACCTTGAAAAATTCACACTGTTAGATGAGCAGGCACCTAGTGATGGAGCTGCACTGACAGAAAATCTTGTAGCAGAAGTGACTGTCCAGCCAGAGGAACCACAGGTGAATCAGAAAGAATCGAAAGCAGATGAAGCCATTGAGGAGGATTCCTTTGTGATCATCAGTGATGTTGAAATCGCAGGTGAACATCTTGATGAAGTCTTCTATGGAAATAAGTCCAATGCAGAGCCTGTAGCACCTCAAGAACATGGGAGAATCACAAGACAGAGCTCTAAATCTCTAAAAGAAAGTGGATCTGTCTTATTTGGGAGTCAGGAATGTATTCTCACACCTGTTTACCTCCCGACCGGACCGCCAAAGATCATAGATCCCGTCCTTCTTGAGGAACCACGAGCAATGTCCTTCCATTACTCAGACCTTTATGAGGACGCAATAGGAGACCGGAAGAAAGAAGATGACTTCTCTGATACGGAGAGTGTGGTTTCTGAGAGGTCCTTCAAAAGGATATACTCTGACTCAGATGATGGAGATGGATATTTGGAGAAATTCAGATTGAAAGATGAAACACCAGCAGCTGCTCGTGTATCTGAGGACCGAGGGGAGGTAGATGGGGGGATGTTAGTATGGCCACAAAGTAAATTTGAACTCACCGGATGTTTGGAAAGAGCACAAAAAGAAAGTGATGAAGTAACAGTTGAACAACCGTGTGTGCAGGATAAAAATGAAAGTGAGGCAAAGTGTGAGTCCATAGGGTGTTGTTCAAATGGACACTGTGGTCCAGAAATTCAACCAAAGGTGGTGGAAGTGATCATTAGAGAAAAAGTCACATCGGATGACTTGGTTGCAAAGCATAGTAGGGATGATATCAAGCCATGTGATATCACTGTCAAAATCAAGGACAGTATCACACCTAAAAGAGAGTCTGATGACAAACAATCTCCTCAGGTGGTTGAGCCTAAAAACGAAACCACCATTAAAGAAGAAAATGGTAGACAAAAACAAAAAAGTCTGACTGCTTGTACTGAAGTACCAGTGAGTTTAGAGCATGAGGATGTTACCCAAACTAAGGATGAATTTGAAATTCTTTCTATAACAAAGACCTCAGAGAATACACAGGCTGATATACCACATGAAGTTGAAAACATTGGGGTTTCTAAGGCCAGCATAGGTAAAAATCATGAAGCACCTGATGTCATTGCTGACATTCAGGAAATTAATATCATTACAAAATTTGACAAGGGAAAGAAAGATGAAACGCAGACGCAGAGCAAAATTCTAGACAAAGATATAAGGGTTGATAAAGGCATCACTGAAATAGTTAAAAGCGAAGCACCAGAAATATTTGCTCAAGAGGTTATCTGTATCAAAGAAACACCAGTAGATAAAACAGAGCCTCAAAAAGCTAAAGAACTACCAAGAGTAGAGAAAGAGGACAAATCTTTAAAAGAAATTTCTGAAGCTTCTGGAGCCAAACAGTCTGCAAAATCCATGGAAAAAGATTCTCAAGTCCATCAAAAAGCAGAAGCACTTGCTGTAGGTGAGGAGAAAGTAAGTGAAGGATTAATACCCAAGGCAGAGAAACAAGAGGAATTAATTGACAGTATTGGTGCGGTGCAAGAGGCCGAGGCCCATATCAGTAGTACAGAAGTGCTAGCAGAAATTAAAATGAAGCCAGAGGCTGAAATTACTGCAATTCTCAGAGGATCAGAGCAATCACATTCAAGTAAAATAGTCACAGCAAACACTGAGCTTCAGACTAAACCTGAGATTAAAAATGAGAAGAAAATGCCTCCAGAACTACAAAATGATTCCAGCTCAGCAAACAATAAAGCCAAAGAGGACATTTATGTAGATAGACCAACAGCTGAGGCACCAATCCTAAAACAAGGTATGGAAAAGCAAAAGGAACTTATTCACATACCTGAGATTGAACCTGAGGTCACAGAAAAGCATGAAAAAGTTGAGGAAATCAAGGTAGATGTTGTAGAGGAATCAAACAAGAAGGCAGAAACCACACAGCCTGTTCAGGTGGAGATACCTTCTGAGAACAGAGTAACAACTGAGGTTAAAGATACAGTTGAGTCAAGGCAAGAATGTAGCTTGTTGGTTAATGAAAAGGAGGCATCTGTTCCAGAAGGCACAGAGAGGATGAGTATAATAGCAGATGTAGAGGATTCTTCAAAAGTGAGACTGTCATCTGTTGTACCAACAAAGGAGGTACAGTTAGAAGAACATAGTAAAATAGATGATGTGACAACAGAGATATCTGTAAAAGAGAATTCTGAGAATAAGATTTTGCCTCTAGCATCAACACTAGAGAAAGGAAAGAAAACTCAGATTGATGTACAGATTGAAGATATAACAGATTTACCAGAACCCCTCTCACCACCTCCACAAGTTGATGAAGAAGACTCCTCAGTGATGAGGGTTTCACCTTTAGAGCCAGAAGATAGTGACAAAGCTTATGAAGATATACATGCAGGAGGAATAAGCCTAAGTAGGAATAAAGGTTTCTTCTCACAATTGCGAAGCTACACCCCTCAAGAGGACCTCTCGGCCTTGAGCTGCGACCCAGATGTGCAGCGGGACATTGCGGAGGAGCTTGATTACGAGATGATCGATGAACTAGAGGCAAAACAGTCTGAACAAGCTAGAGCTGAGGATGGGAAAATTTGCCTGTCAGATCAAGCTCTGGAGATGGGCTTTGAATTTGTTGAGGATTTAGACAGTGCCCAGTTGGTGGATGATCGTGAAGAGGATGTTGAAATTCAACCAATGGATGCGTTCTGCCTTGATTGTCGTTGCCCAATACTGCTGAGTAAGGCAGAGCATCAAAATCATAAGGTCGCTTCTCTGGACGAGGCCTTTGACAGTATGAAGGTAAGTTAAGTTCCCTGTACTTTAAGAGTGCTAAGACATGATTTCCTGGCATTAGCTTGACATCTGATCTTTCTCTCAGCTGGCCTGTCTAGAGAGCTTAAGTTATGAAGTCACTGATTGCTCAAGTGTTTTGTGCAGAAGGACATGCAAATGATAAAAGCACACAATCGGCTGTAAAACAAATGAATATTTGTTGATTATAAGAGAATGTCTGGGTGTAAATCAGGTACAGACAGTGGGGGATTGCTTACTTTTATTGGCCTTTGACAGCATTCATAGCGGATGAGTCAGAACTGACTGACTCATGGCAAGGCAAGCGCTGAAATGCCCCTCTCTGAAAGTAGACAGCTGTTTCCATGATTCATCTGCAGTTTATTCCAAAGGACTGCACCAATGTGAACTGACGTTTGCAAGCAAATACAAACGAGAAATTAAAAATATATATTTGCAGGTATGAAGGAAATAGAAATTTGTGTTTAAATTTATATGTGAATTTTACCTCAAAATGTTTCAAGATTTCTATCTAATGTAATTTTCCATGTGATTTTGTTTTCAGAAAAGGCTGAGTGAACTGATATCAGCTTTGCAATCAAGATCAGAAAATATCGAAGACTTTGTGTCTGAGCTTGAGGTGGCATACAACACAGTGGAGGTAGGAGCATACACAACACAACACAACACAACAATTTGTAGTTCTTACTTGGTAGACTATAAAACAATCTTATAGAGACTTGCATGGAAGATATTTGAGTGCATAGAGTATAGTATCCGTCCGTCTGTCTGTAAGTCTGTCTGTCTGTCTGGCATAGTAAAACATGCTTGCAATGTGCTTAAACAAACTAGATACATGTTAGCAATGTGCTAAAGCATGTTAATGTTTTAAAACATGGTTGAAACATGCTGGTAACTTGTTAAATTTGCTGGCAAAATGCAAATTATTGATTTGCTAGCATTGTGTTCAAACCTGCCATAGTTGGTAACATGTTAAATAGGGTGACAAGATGTCCCCATTTTCAGGGGACAGTCACCATTTTTGGTGTAGTTGTTTGTCCCCAGAATTGTTCCTATTTTACAGAATTTTCAAAACATATAGTTAAAACGATATTAAAATGATTATTTTTATCAGCATAGGGCACTGCATGCAGTTTTGTTGCATGCCACTATGAAGAAACTAGAGCAGGGTACTACCATCATCATTAATCAAAAGATATCTAAACAATTACACCCGCAATAATATGCTCAAACAAAACAAGCGTAACAGGTTACATTTTTTGCATAATGTGAAAGTGAATTTCCAACATAAAATGAAAACCTTGCCATTAATTAATTCTACTATGAATAGAGCAGTGGCAAAAAAAATTATGCATTTCAAAATGCATTACTATTCTATCTTGTAGCAGGTCTGGGTTTAGTTTTTAACAGCACAACTTAAGGCTAGTTTTTA
Organism: Danio jaintianensis; assembly: GCA_903798115.1. Taxonomy (NCBI): domain Eukaryota; kingdom Metazoa; phylum Chordata; class Actinopteri; order Cypriniformes; family Danionidae; genus Danio; species Danio jaintianensis. The sequence goes on from CAIGQV010019084.1 coordinate 6,367,999, forward strand.
ACTATACACTCAAATGCCCACAAGGAAGAGGACTTGTGTGTTCATGTAAGTTGCCTTTTATGTCACAAGATTAATGTAAACACAGCTCATTATTAACACTCTTGTAATTTGCTTAAACTTTTACTGGTTATTTTCTTTCTTTCTTTCTTTCTTTCTTTCTTTCTTTCTTTCTTTCTTT
>CAIGQV010019084.1:6368186-6383914 GCA_903798115.1 Danio jaintianensis
TCTTTCTTTCTTTCTTTCTTTCTTTCTTTCTTTCTTTCTTTCTTTCTGCCCACTTCACCCTACGTTTAACTTGGCTGTTATAGCTTTAAGTTATGACTTGGAGCTCTTTCATAAGCCAGCACAAAAGTTTGTTCATGTTAAATTGCAAAAGAAAACATAAAATCTACTGAGACCTTATGGAAACAAAACAATGAATGAATTAAGATACCTTTGACATTTCCAGTACATATTTAAAACATGTTCTTGTGCCAAAAATATTGAGAATCACTGCCCCATAAAATGTGTAGCAATGTCCTGGCAGGCACCCACAATATCTTAACTTTGTGTAGGTGACTTTTGAACTCCTAGAAATCCAGAGCAAGAGTTTTGCAGTACTTACGCTAGTGCACTGTCAGCTTGGGGATGCTATTAAGCTGGGAAAGGTTATTGGGAACTTATGTGTAGCATTATTGTGCTTATCCCACAGGAGAACTTTAATGATTGTGAGAAGACCATAAAGGAACACAATAAGGAGGAGCTGAAGATAGTGATGGATCAGTATAATGAGATGTCCCAGGCCATGGAGGAGCAGAAAAAGGCCAGACTGGAGCAGTTGTACGACCAGATTGTGTCGTTCCAGGAGAATATCAACAAGGCCAAGGAGACTTTGGAGATAACAGCCAAGGAGGAAGAAGAGACGGATCCGCTTACGTTTATTTCCGTGAGCATTCCCTCATTTGTGTGTTAATTACTCACTTAAAGCAGGTCACGTGTTTAGATTAGAATAGTTATATTGATTTTGTTCAAGCCCATAGTTGCATTGGAAGCATTTTTAAAGTGCTTAGCTAAGGTTTGTTAGGAGAAATGATGAACTATTTAGAAAGGTTATTGTAGTCTAATCAAATTGTTTTTTTTTCACCATTTCTCAGAAATCAAAAGACATCAGTATGAGGTAACTGAATGGCCTGAGTTTTTGATGCATCGTTGGTTTGCTGACATCAATGATGGGATTATTACATTCATTGAAACAGAATCTTGCTTTAATTGCCTTGCTGAGTGTGGTGTGCTTAACACATTGTTTGTACACTTTAAACTAGGGCTGTGCAATATGTTCATATGGACAAAATTAAAAGTCTATCATTTGATATTATACTCTTATCGTTCCTATATAGATCTTATATAGATATTCTTATACAATCTTATCGTTTATATATAGCGGTGTCACAAAATACATTCTTTACTGTAATACGTTTTATCATTTATATGAGTACAATATTACACACCATTATGGGGATACAGACAAAAATGAACGAGAGCACCATGAAAAAGTTGCAATATTCAAAATACAATGTTTACATTTTTGTTACACTTTATGGTAATGTGTATTAGGATATAAGCTGACTTATGTTGTGATATGAGATTTTTGTCCTATCGCCAAGCCCTACTTTAAACGTTGTAAATCAGATCATATTCCAGATCTGGTGATAAGCATGATATGTGTTAAGCAGTGATAAGCTGGATTTTCTTCTTATTTGTGCAGTCTTCTGTTTATTTTTTAAATAGGTTGAATACAGCTTTGGAATCCACCATGTCACTTGAGCTTGGTCCACGAGGCCTGCTGGTTTTTGAGGATTATGCCAAGGGCAAGTCAGGCAATCAGGGGAAAAACAGACAAGCCATTCCAGGTGAGCCTCAGCCAAGATTTTCATTGCAAATAAACACCCTTCACTTTTTACTGACTTGAATTATCACTCATTTTGTAGTGCCTCAAAAACCACATCTTCAGCCTCAAGAGGCCAATTCTGCAACCAGCTCTTCAGTCACTGTGTACTGGAGAGTCAACGAGGATGACATTATCGACTGCTTCCAAGTCTACTGTATGGAAGAGCCACAAGGAGGTTAGACATGAGGGGAGAACAGGGTTTTACCCATTCATACTAAAAAAAACAGTTATGGTTGGAAAGATTTGAAATATGAATACATATAATTATATGTTTGCAATTATTGTAATGCATTAAGAGCCAAGAGGTAAAAACCTTTTGAATCTGAAGATCAGGGTAAATTTAACTTGTTAAGTCTTCTGGGAAAGTATCTTCTGTAGCTTCTAAAGTGCAGTATTAAATGAAACAAAAAGGATATTTAGGCAAAATAAGAAAGAAGTACCTCTACATTATGGTCAAATGTTTTCACCCCCTGGCTCTCAATGCATCGTCTTTCCTTCTGAAGTGAGCATTCAGGACTCCATATGTGTCCCTCAGTGTGAAAAGATTGATCTTAAAATCATAGTCATCATTTTTGCAAAGCGTTCAAATACAGAAAAAAATGTTACAAAACCAAAGAATTTGTAGGACCTGAAGGATTTTCTCTGAAGACCAGTGGGCAGTTTAATTGTTCAGGACAAACAAAGGACTCATGAACAACTATCACTAACCAAAAAAGAAACGCGCACACACACACACACACACACACACACACACACACACACACACACACACACACACACACACACACACACACACACACACACACACACACACACACACACGCGCACACACGCACACACACACACACACAGTATTAAGAATCAATTTGAACATTTAAACAGAATAACTTATAATTAAGTATTTTTTTTTTTCTTGTCGACTATATCTAAACTTCTTTTGTGTGAAATATCTTATTCAGGTCAGTACTAAATAAAAAAACGATATGTATTTTGTATGATCCCTATTATTTTGGAAATATAATTAACATTTTACAGATTCTGCATGGTCTTTGTAAAATCCTGACTTCAATTCTATTTTAATAAGCAAAGGTCAGAATAGGCATGTTTTAAAATGTTTAATGAAACATTATTTTAGACATATTTTGACTTTTTTTTTTTTTTATCAAGGTTTATTCATTCATTCATTTTCTTTTCGGCTTACTCCCTTTATTAATCTGGGGTCGCCACAGCAGAATGAACTGCCAACTTATCCAGCATATGTTTTGTGCAACGGATGCCTCTCCAGCTGCAACCCATCACTGGGAAACACCCATACACTCTAATTCACACACATACACTACGGACAATTTAGCTTACCCAATTCACCTATAGCGCATGTCTTTGGACTTGTGGGGGAAACCGGAGCACCCGGAGGAAACACACGCGAACATGGGGAGAACATGCAAACTCCACACAGAAATGCCAGTTGACCCAGCCTAGGCTTGAACCAGCGACCTTCTTGCTGTGAGGCGACATCGCTACCCACTGCGCCACCGTGCTGCCATCAAGGTTTATATAAAACATTAAAATAGACACTATTTTATGTTTATACCTTATGTAAATTTTATTGTGATGTCTCATTTCTGAAAAAAAAAATAATAAAATACACATTGTGGATTAAATTAGATCAATTACACAACCATGTGTTGTTAAATAGACCCACCCAAAAATAAAACTTTGGTCATAATTTACTCACCCACCTCCACTTATTCAAAAACTGTCTGGGTTTCTTTTTTCCATTGAGCACAAAAGAAGATATTATAAATAATGTTTGAAACCTGTAGCTATTGACTTCCATAGTATTTTCCCTATTATGGATGTCACTGCATGGCTACCAGTTTCCAGTATTCTTTAGAATATCTTCTGTTATGTGAACACTGAACAAAGGAACTCCTAAAGATACGAAACCACCACATAAGGGTGAGTAAATGTTCATTTTGGGGTGAACTATCTTTTTAAGACATTTCAAAACACATTCATTAAATGAAAGGCTGAAGGGTTGTTTTGGACCACATAGGCTTTCAGTGTATGGATTAATTCTAGGGGTGTAACGGTATTTGTAATCGTTCTGAACAGTCGTGACAGTTCGGTTCATGTGCTCACATGACGAATACAGCCAGTGCTGATATGCCAGCACTGGAGTTAGGTAGAAAAGACCACAGCAGTGCAACAACTAAGCAGCCATTCACAAAGAACGTGTCTTTGTGTCTGAAAAGCAAGAAATAGAAATAGTTCCGCTATGTTGCTGTTGTCATGTCAACTCATGTCAACCAGCAAATCTCGCCCCACCTTTGAGTTCTTCTGATTGGTCCACTGCTGTGTGACTGACAGTAATGAGCGCCACTCATGTGCGATGTGCTACAGAAGACTTGAATGGTCATGCACGTCGTTTTCTTTACACACATGCACAGGATTGGACAGTTGTTGCACCCGCTATTATTGTTATGATGGACCTCCAGTCAGTGCTAGCATTTTCTTAAAAGAGATTTCAGGGTAGAAGCACAATGACAGTTTTTATGTTGTTAGGAGATGGTTGGGCTCAACCACTGAAAGCTTAATACGCAGTCTAATTATAGTCTTAATAATTATGTTTTATTTTTCATTATTATATTTATTTTGTACTTCATCACAAGAAGCTTTTCAGTTCTGTAGCGGATTGTGACTTCTACATGTTCAAAATAAACAAAAAAAGTAAGCACTGTGGATATGTTGCTTATTCCTGTTGTACCATACTCGTATCGAACCATGACCCCAAAACAAAAGTGCATAGCAAACAATGGCTTCAGTGTACCGTTACACCCCTAATTGCAGTTTGCACAAAAATGTCAATCTGACAGAAAAAAAACACTAATTAGTATGTAAAAGTATGTCAGTGGTATGTTCAGTTCATGAATGCGTGCTTCAGTTAAAGTGTGTTAAATGTAATTGAATCTGCAGCTATCTCAGAGGAGTACAGGGTGACGGTGAAGGAGAGCTACTGTAATCTAGAGGAGCTGGAACCGGATAAGTGTTATAAAGTGTGGGTGATGGCGGTAAACTACACAGGCTGCAGCATGGCGAGCGAGAGACTACCCTTCAAAACAGGTCAGTTATTCGCCATGTAAATCCCCTCTAACTCTCATGATGTTTAGGAGAGCAAGAGGTCACGCTGTCATATAGGCATGTCTTAATATATCAATCCAAAATGAGAGGACCATGCTCAGCCTCTATAGAGATGTGTTTTCAGTCTAGATTAAATTTGCTGTGTTCACATTTGGAACATAACGTCTTATGTTGCATGGCTAAACAACCAAAAACACATTGTATTAGTCAAAACTTCAATATTTATTTAGATATGATTTATTTATATGATATGTTTATTAAGACCAATATTTATTTTATGCTACAAATCACAAGAATATTAAGTAAAGATTATGTTCCATGAAGACATTATGTACAACCCCAAATCAGAAAAAGTTGGGACAGTATGGAAAACAAATTTTAAAAGAAAGTAATGATTTCTAAATTTACTTTGTCATTGCAGACAATATGAACACAAAATATTTGATGTTTTGTCTGGTCAACTTTATTTCATTTGTAAATATACACCCTTTCCTGTCATTTAGACCTTCCAAAAACAAATTCCAAAAATGTTGGGACAGGAGCAGTTTAGGGCTAGTAATCAGGTAAATTGGTTAAATAATGATGTGATTTGAAACAGGTGATGTCAACAGGTGATGGTAATTATGATTTGGTACAAAAGCAGCATCCAAGAAAGGTCTAGAAATGTTTAAAAACAATGTTCCTCAGATAGGAAGACATTTGTATATTTCACCTTCAACAGTGCCTAACAACATTAAAAGATTCAAGGAATCTTGAGGAATTTCAGTGCGTAAAGGCCTCAGGGCGCAAGCCTAAGCTGAACTACCGTGATCTCCAATCCCTCAGGCGGCACTGCATCAAGAATCATCATTTATCTATAAGCGATATCACCACATGGGCTCAGGACTACTTTGGCAAACCTTTATCAAGTACCACAATACGTAGTTACATCCACAAATGCCAGTTAAAACTGCCAGTTAAATACTGTGCCAAAAGGAAGCCCTATGTTAACAGTGTCCAGAAGTGCTGTCGACTTCTCTGAGCTCTGAGGCATCTGGGATTGACCGTATTTTTTGGGAGAAATGGACACCATGTGCTCCGGACCAAAGAAGAAAAGGATCATCCAGACTGTTACCAGCAACTGGTCCAAAAGTCAGGGTCTGTCATGGTATGGGGTTGTGTCAGTGCCCTTGACAAAGGTAACTTACATTTCTGTGATGGCACCATTAATGCTGAAAAGTACATAGATTTTGGAGCACAATACGCTGCCTTCCATGCATATTTCAACAAGACAATGCAAAACCATATTCTGCACACATTACAAAGTCCTGGCTGCGGAGGAAGAGGATACAGGTACTTGACTGGCCTGCCTGCAGTCCCGACCTGTCTCCAATAGAGAATGTGTGGCGCAATTTGAAGTGCAAAATGCGACAATGAAGACCTCGTACTGTTGCCCACCTTAAGACTTGTTTGCAAGAAGAATGAGACAAAATTACACCTGAAACACTTCATCACTTGGTGTCTTCAGTCCCAAACGTCTTTTAAGTGTTGTGAAAAGGAATGGTAACATTATAAAGTGCTAAATGCTTTACTGTTCCAACTAAATCATGTTTGTTGTATCGTCTGCAATGAAATACAAGTCAAAGAAAATGTATAAATAACTACTTTCTTTTTTTATTTGCATTTTCCATACTGTCCCAATGTTTTCTGATTTGGGGTTGTACGTTTTGTTCTGTAAGTCTATCAAATCGTAATTTTGTATTTGCAATATGCATTGCTAGAAATGGAATTTAGACAACATTAAAGGTGATTTTCTCAATATTAAATAGTTTTTAACCCTCTAATTCCAGATTTTCAAATAGCTGCTTCTTAACATCTTAACAAACCGTACATGCATCAATAAATTTATTTACCTGTCATGGGATCTATAAATCTCAATTTTCAAAAATTGTCGCTTATGACAAGGTTTTGTGATGCATAGTCACATATGGGATTATCTGTTATTGAATGTGTGAAATGTAACTCATCTCACTGTGTTCCTCCAGCTCCCTCTGTCCCGGTTATCCACACAGAGCAGTGCACAGTGCTTTGGGACAGTGCCACGCTGCGGTGGAGCTCCGTTCAGCCCAGCGCTGTGGACAGCTTCACATTGGAGTACTGCCGCCAATATGCCTGTGAGAGAGAGGGACTCAGGTACTGTTATCCTGTCATATACCCAGCCAAATACAATCAGAAATAGCCCTTCACTCTTTTAGGTACACAGCTGTCACTGGGGCCATACCCAAAGAGTGTACAAAAAGAGTATTCTGAAAGTGTAGCAGAAATATGGCAGTCTGTTTTAACATTTCATCTGATAAGTGTGCAAGTATCAGTTTTCATGCTACTAGTTAGTGCTTACAAAAAATGTAATAAATAAGCTTGAATATTTAAGATAAGAAAATGACTTATTCTCTTATTTGTATTTTATTTTTAACCTTATAAATTTAGTAAACAAAAATTTGACTTTAGATGAACAACAAATTCCACTGTATATCACATTTTACAGTTTTATGTGGACAGACCTTATTATTATAATCATTTCTCAAGTAACATCTTCTCGCAGATCCTAAGTAACAGGAAAAGAAAACTTAAATATGAAAAAATAGATGTGAAAGAAGGAAATATACAACGTTTTCCCCTATAAAAATACAAAATTTAAACAATTACAATTTTTGTATAAATATTGAAACTGAGTGGTCACAGTCACATCTTGTTGAAAATATAAAGCAATTGGCAACACTGCAATGGAGCGTCTTTCTCAGCTTCATGCATGCTGCGTGTAAGTTGGCCATGCCCACTTATTTACATTTTGCAGTATACAAATACACTTATTTACACGTATTTTTTGCGGAATGAAAAAATATTTCGCGGTACACATTTCCGCGGTAGCGATATATACGCCGTCATACCTCCCAGCCCTATTATGTTTTATAGCAACTACACTTCAATAAATGCTTTTCTTATTTTGAGTTTTTGTCTTGTTTCTAATACAAATATCTAAAAATTCTTAAATCAATATGCATTTTCTAGACACGCAAAAAATATTGTTTTGTTTTCAGAAGTAATATGTAAAGATTAAGTAAGTTTTTAATTAAAACAAGCAAAATAATCTTGTACTTATTCGATTTTTTTAAATAAGTACTTTTTATTCATTAAATTCTAATAATTATTCTTTAGATACTAGTATCTACTTAACAGATACTAGTATTTATATGATACTAGTTCCGATTTTTTAAATAAACTAATATATTTTGTAAATATTACTAGTTGCAATTATCTTACTTGTTGGAACTTTTTAAGAAAGTCTTTTATTAATACTAGTCAAAACAGCCACAATCCAGTTCAGTTAAAAAAGCAAGCTAGTAGTTTTAAAAATCTAAAAAGTTTTTTGAATAAATACTAGTTATAATGCAGTTATAAGGGAAAAAGATCTAAGACTATATCTTTAGTGGTATTAGTGTCAGTGTTAGCTAATGGTAGCATTTCAATTTTAAAGTGAATTTAAAATCCAAATGTATATTTTTATACCATAAATACAGGATACAGGATAAGGCCGGAATAGCAAATTGGTACAGTAATGTGGATTTTCAATGTCATTAATTCAATAGTCTCACCCAACCAGATGTGTATAGTCTAAAGCCTAAAGTAAATTATACGTTATAATAAAGTAATCATAACAGTGTAGTTGTAATTACCTTATCTGTTGACATCACTTATGCTATTAAATAGGCCCATTTACTGAATATTAACTTTTCGAAAATGCATTTCAGAAAGCATGTACTCTCAACTCTACTGAACACTTGGATGTGTTTTCCCATGATTCCTCAAGAGTGCACACTAGAGCAGTGAAGAGGGATAAACTGCACTTATTGAAAACAGTGTCTCCTTACACAGATCCATATCAGGGATAAAGGGCTATGAGCAGAGGGTCCTCCTTCAGCCCAATGAAAATTACCTCTTCTACATCAAATCAGTGAACGCCGGAGGGTTCAGTGAACAGAGCGAAGCGGCCCTCATCTCCACCAGAGGTCAGATTTTTTAATATTGTCAGTTATGCATTGAAAGGGTTTAGTAAAATGCATGGTAATGGCCCGGGTTCATAAACAGGGCTTAGTTTAAGCACTAGGCCTTAAATTAGGCCATTTAAGCTGCTTTTATATAAAAATGCTTTAGAAAAGCACATTACTGGTGTACATGTGAAGACAAAACAATAGCACTGATGTATTTTAAGATATCTCACTGCAAGTTCAGTTTCAGTTAAATTCCGTGTGATCTGGAATTTGCTGAGACTTTTTTATTTCATTATGCTGATGTATTGGAAAATATTGGACGATATTGGAAAAAAAGATTTTTATTGCGATATTTAGTTTTTCTTTGATATATATTCATTCATTTATTAATCTTGGGTCGCCACAGTGGAATGAACAGCCAACTTATCTAGCATATGTTTTACACAGCGATGCCCTTCCAGCCGCAGCCCATGACTGGGAAACATCCATACACACTCATTCACAAACATTCATTCATTCATTCATTTTCTTTTCGGCTTAGTCCCTTTATTAATCTGGGGTCGCCACAGCGGGATGAACCGCCAACTTATCCAGCATATGTTTTACGCAGCGGATGCCCTTCCAGCCGCAACCCATCACTGGGAAACATCCATACACACCCATTCACACACATACACTACAGACAATTTTAGCTTACCCAATTCACCTATACTGCATGTCTTTGGACTTGTGGGGGAAACCGGAGCACCCGGAGGAAACCCACGCGAACACGGGGAGAACATGCAAACTCCACACAGAAATGCCAACTGACCCAGCCGAGGCTTGAACCAGCGACCTTCTTGCTGTGAGGTAATCGCGCTACCCACTGCGTCACCATGACGCCCAGTGATATATATTGCCATATGAATATAATTTCACAATATGACTTAAGTTTGGAAAGAATTCATAGTATTACATTGAATGAGGTGATTTTGTAGGGGAGTGTATTTGCATATAATATACAAAATCATCCAAAAATATACTAAATAAAATAAATTAAAGATGAAATTAATAGAACAAAGATAAATATGAAATAAACAGTGTTTTATGGTTTTCGGTGGAGTCTAACAGTATTGAGGTACATAAATTAATACATTTTTAATCAAATGTAAAAAAAAAAAAACACCATATAGTCTTCATTGTACAAATAATTAAACACAATTAATTTATTTCATGCAGCAAATTTTCTAATTTCTTGTGCCCAAATGGTTTAAATTCGCTTTAATGCTTACAGTCACAGGCCTTAAAAACACATCCAAGTAAAAGTCTATCTGTGGTTCCTGGTTAATTATAATCCCAACTTCACATTGCAGATCTTGCAATGTGACTATTTTGAATAGGGGACTTTTTGTGCATCATTGCCTCATTGCAAACTAACAGTAAGAGGGGTGTGGTTAAGAATATTGTGGCTGAAGCCGTCAAACTGATGTCAAAAGAGAAGAATCGCCACTTCAAATGCAGAAGCAAATGTTGAGACTTTGATTGAAGATAACCAAAACAAACACAAAAGAAGATATTTATTATATATTATATTCACAGAAGGGAAAAAAATTATTTGGAAGTCAATGGTTGCAGGTTTTGAGCTTACTTTAGAATATCTTCTTTTGTGATCGACAGAAGAAAGAAAGTCAGACAGGTTTGGGACAAGTAAAAGGTGAGTAAATGATGACAGAATTTTCAGTTTTAGGTGAAATATCCCTTTAAGCCCTGTCTGTGAAACTGGGGAAATGTGCCTTATACATAGTCTGCTTGATGTATTGGAGCTTGATTTCCTCATTTAGAAGCATGGGTTGCAAATTAAAATATATATTTAGTGTACATGATTTTGTACAGTCACAACAACTTTATTAGGTACACTTTGCTAGTTTTAGGTTGAAAGATGCTTTCAGAACTGCAATAATTCCTGCGACATACATTCAGCAAGGAGATGTAATATTATGTAATATTATATCTCTAAATATATTATAATATTGTATATGGTGTGTTATCCTACTGGAAGTAGCCATTATAAGATGAATATATTGTGGTAATAAAGGCATGGACATTTTTAGCAATAGTACTCTAAAAAGGTAGACTGTGGCATTTGAATGATGCTCACTTGGCACCAAATGGAGCCAAAAGTGTCAAGAAAATATTCACACCATTACACCATCAGCAGCCTAAACTGTTTATAAAAGTCAGGATGGATTAACTCATTCATGGTTTTTAAATCTGACCCTTCCATCTCAACGGCGCAGCAGAAATCGTGACTTATCAGAGCCAGAAACCTTTCTCCAGTCTTCTGTTGTCCAAATTTGATGTGCCAATCTGAATTGGCTCAAACCAGTCTACTCTGACCTCTGGCACCAACAAGGCATTTTCACTCACAGAACTGACACTCACTTGATAGTCTGTCTTTTTCTTTTTACTCTGTAATGGTTGAGTGGGAAAATCTAAATAGATCAGCAGTTTCTGAAATACTCAGACCAGCCTGTCTGACATCAGCAATCATGCCACGATCCTTAAAACAGCTTTCTTAGCAGCTTATCAGCTTTAAGCAGATCTTCTTCACCACGTCTACATGCCTAAATGATTGACTGAATAGATATTTATCATGCTTGCTGTTGTTTTTATCATTCAATTTTTAATATTTATAAGTGTTATACATTTAGGTACGAGATTCCACTTCCTCAGAGAATCAGCGCACTCTGTGCTGAAGGTTTCAGAGGACAGGGACTCAGTGGAGTACCCGCATGACACCTACAACAAAATGTCCTCAGTCATAGAGTAAGTACCTCAACTTAACAATTTTCACTATATACATCGGTAAAAGATGAGATGTCCTTTTTTTGATGTCAAAATCAAATGAAATTCACAAACTTCATTTCATTGAAAGTCAATAAAATGTGTCTAAAGTGTCTACTTAAATGTTTTTAATGTCAAAATATGTCAAACAATCTTCCATTTTCACTCAATGTAACACCAACATTGTACAACAATGTAACAACAGCATACTTATGTATGTTATATAATAACTTCTTGTTAAATTATATAAAACAATGTGATCAGTGAAAATTTGACTATTTCTAATTATAAAAAAAAAAAACATCTTGCCGATGAATGCCACAATCTTTCTGTTTGGAAATATTGTGGCAAAGTATGAAGATTTTATATTACAATTAAAAATAAGTGAACTTCGGTTGGCTTCCAGATCTTGCTTCCAGAGCAGAGATACATTTTGTGAGTTTTCAAGCATGTTTAGACCCTCAAAAATGTGACTTATTTTGAAGAAGAAGAACAAGAAGCAGAATAATATTAATAAATGGGTCCTAAGATTTTTTTTGTATTTTTGGGCTGTAATTTGATCCTTATATAGAGTCTTTTATTGTCATCATATGATTCTTGCTCTAAACATGCCTGACAAGATTTTTGGTATACAAACTGATACATTAATGATTTCTGTAAAAATATATAAAATAAGAAGGTAAACAGGACACATTCTAATGTACAGAAAAAGTTTTATTATACTTTTAATAACCCCCATTATGTCTTTGACCTACATACGTTTAAGCTGAAAAAAAATTCTAATTGCAGATGACGTATGCTATTATAATGTGTTTGTATTTTTAAATAAGAGATTCAAATGCTGTACTGTAAATGCACTAGCATTTTCAGTTGCAAATGCCTATGTTTTTACTATGTTCCCAGATGTCCAGCAGTTATGGGGGAGCTTTTACAATCGAATGGTTATTACTACTGGGAGACAGAGGTGTCGAGATGCAAAGCGTACCGCATCGGCATTGCATATCAAACTGCATCACAAACCAGAACATTGGGAGAGGACAGCGCCTCCTGGTGTCTGCACTGCGTACCCACATCTATAAGGTATCCATTCATATGATGGAGCATGAATTCGTTTTATTATTCCAAAGAGAACATCCATTAAGAGCAAAGGACATGGAATATTTCTTTTTATTGACCAGTAACATTTAAAAGAAAAGTTTATTTATTACCTGTGGATTTCAGTCTAAAGAAACAACCTGGTAGGGCAACCCGGAGGAAACCCACGCGAACACGGGGAGAACATGCAAACTGCGCCACCGTGCAGCCCAATATACTCATTATCTAAATCTTCTTTAAGTATAGTGTTAAAGTATAAATATTAAATATGACCAGCGACTGCACTGTGAGTCTTTTAATGTAATCAAATGATTGTTAGTGTAAATATACTTGACAAGAGTTTTTAGTATATAAACTATTGTGTATTGAACAACTATTTAGTGCATGTATTTTGATATCTGTATGGTCTGTAATCCAGCTGCAGATTTGAGCTTCTTCATGAGCATGTGGAGTCTGATATCTTTGTGATCGACATCCCGGCGCGGATCGGCACCCTGTTGGACTACAGCCAGGGTTGCCTCTTCTTCTTCAATGCTCAAAGCGGGCAGCTTTTGGGCACTTTTCAGCACAAATTCACTCAGCCCTGCCACCCTGTGTTTGTCTTGGAGCAGCCGGGAAATCTGGAGCTGAAAATGACCATGGAGGTGCCCGAATTTGTTAAGCACTGCTAGTTTACAAGACCTACGTCTCAATGGTCTAAGTTGCCAAGTTGAAATGAAATGAAATATTTAGTTTTGCTAAAAAAAAAGGAAGGACTGTTTTTGAAGCTGTGCTTTTAAATCCCTCCAGAAACTAGTTTTGTGGAACTGTTGCGTTATGTTTGTATATACATTATGAAACAGAAAGTGCATGCGACCAGTTTTGTTGCTTATCAAATATTAGTACCCTTGATTAATATTGGCACCCTTGGTAAAAACGAACTAATAAGGTTGTGAAAAAGATGTTTTTATTGTTGAACCTTTTGAGAAATATGTTAACCATTTGATTAATCTTGATAGATTCTAATATTGATATGAATGGTCATACTTCACCATTTAGATTTTCTTGAAAAATCAAATTCCCGCCTCCCAAGTTTGATTGGTCCTTTGCCAATCCTGCTCCCCTCTCTCTACCCCAGCTTTCCTGTCATGCAAAGCACAAAAAAGGCCAAAAATAAATCAATCAAAAACCTGCTGTTCACACCACATCAGTTTCGTAACAGTGCCAAAAAACAATAATACATTCTTACAGTGATTATTTTCATTTTTCAGATATTTGGGGTAAAATAATCATAAATTGTCTTGTTGAAAGCTCTGACACTCCCTGTCAAGCTTGCTGCTCTTGGTCCCTTTTTTGCTGCTTGCAGCTATGTTTATTATTTGGTCAAATATAAATTGATGTATAGATTTTTATGCAATTTTTACTCATTTTGAGAACAAACAATTGGAAGCACAGCTCATTTTTATCAAAAAGTTTATATATTTGTAGAAATAAATGTGTGCCACAATTCAAATCACCCCATGAATTCATATAAAACAAATATTTTAAAGTATATTTCCATTAATATAAATTTTTTAGTGGATTACTAGGAATAGGAAACCCCCAATATGATCCACTGTTTCACCTAATACATATTAGGTAAATATACACGGGGTAGACTCGCTCACTCATTTGTCACAATGGGTAAGACCAAAGAACAGCTGTGGTAAGTGGAAAATAGCAAAATATATAGCATTGAAAATGCCTATTTCCGTCATTAGGGCTTTTCATTAGGGAAATTCCAGTCGACTAAGTATTATGAATCAGTGTGCTGGGACAAGATGGACACACATTCTGCTCCAGGCTAATTTCAATGGACAGAAAACCTCTGAAGAATCACAGCTGGAAAATTGTAGAAGTTACTGTAGATGGGTCTTGGGGTAAGAAAGTATCCAAAACTACAATCCAAACGTCACCTAGATCACCACAAATTGTTTCAAGAAAAAAAAAAATCTTGTGCTTTTTTTGTTTCTTTTTTTCAGTTAATCTTTTGAGTAAAGACGTTTTTTTTTTCCCCCGACTTCATATTTACCAAGGGTGCCAATATTAGTGAAGGGCACAGTATGATGAACTTTTGGATCACATGACATGGAGACATTTATATTCAGTGTCTGCATATTTATTTTGGAAGCTGCAGGCTTTCAGGTAGTTTGAAGAACAGATGTTGGCGCTGCTAATAACAGATTTTAATAGCTGAATTCTCCCGCATGGAGATTTTTGTTTTGAAATGATGGGCTTGACATCACATATGAAAGATTTTGTTAAAGGTTATTTCACTTCTGTTTCCATTTAAAGTGTCACTGGTTGGGATCTCACTAAATCACAAATTGAAGTAAACTAAGTCATTTTTCCCCCACTGATTCAGTTACAATGCATCATCACAATCAAGGACGTATTACTATTTACTTCTTTTTTTTGTTCTCTGAATGCTCCACTTTATGAAAATAAAGATTTTATAAAAATCAATACATGCATAAAAGGCAATACATTTCAGCCATATTTGTTGTCCATGTATCATTAAACAATTAGTCTTCAAACTGGTATTGGTATGTTTTGTAAAATTATTCTCTTTTTCAACTTGAGTGTACTTGAATTGTTTAGTAGTGCTATAAATTAGTCTACTTGTATATTTATTTGTATTTCTGAGAACATTGTCTGGACTGAATTAAAATGTTAATAAAGCTTCTGAGTATTTTAATGTCACTTGGATGTTCTAAAATATTTTGTCATCAGAAATATTTGAATATAGTATTATGCTCATGCTAGACAGATTATTGTGAGTGAATGAATTAAATGAATATGCCATTTTAAATGAATTGTTTGAATTAATCATTCACCACACACACACACACACACACACACACACACACACACACACACACACACACACACACACACACACACACACACACACACACACA
>CAIGQV010019084.1:6384014-6400275 GCA_903798115.1 Danio jaintianensis
CACACACACACACACACACACACACACACACACACACACACACACGTTGGACTGAAACACAAATTTCATGCCTAAATTTGACTAATCTGGTGGCCAGTCTTCATTGATTGATCTTCCAGAGCCATCGTATCCAGGGTAATGTCAGCATGCCATCAAGAAGGATGAACCACATCCTACAAGAGTAACTGTGGACACAAGAGGAAGCTGTCTGAAAGGGATATCCAGCGACTAACCCTGATTGTATCCAAAAAACATAAAACCACAGCTGCCCAACTCACTGCAGAATTAAATGTGCACTTCAACTCTCCTGTTTCCACCAACACTGTTTGTCTTGAGCTCCACTGGGTCAGTAAACATGGCTACGCTGCTATAACCAAACCTTTTGTCACTCATGCCAGTGCCAAATGTTGGTTTCAATGGTGCCAGCAGCAAAAATCTTGGGCTGTGGACAATGTAAAAAATGTATTGTGCTCTGGTGAGTCCACCTTTACTGTCTTTCCCACATCCAGTAAAGTTACGGTGTGGAGAAGCCCCAAAGAACTACACCCAGACTGGGTGGATCAGTGATGGTTTGGGCTGCAATATCATGGCATTCCCTATGCGCAATACTTGCACTAGATGGACGTGTCACTGCCAAGGACTACAGATCTGGAGGACCATGTGCACCCAATGGTTCAAACATTGTATCCTGAAGGCAGTGCCATGCATCAGGATTATAATGCACCAATACACACAGCAAGACTGGTGACATGAAAGTGAGGTTGAACCTCCCATGGCTTGCACAGTCACCAGATCTAAATATTATTGAGCCACTTACATGTTTCACATTGTCCACAGCCCAAGATTTTCACTGCTGGCACCACTGAAACTGACGTTTGGCATTGGAATGAATGACCAAACGTTTGGCTATAGCAGCCCGGCCATGTATATTGACCCTGTGAAGCTCCTGACGAACAGTTTTGGTGAAAACAGGAGACTTGAGGTGCACATTTAATTCTGCAGAGTTGGGCAGCTGTGGTTTTATGCTTTTTTTGGATACAATCCAGGTAAGCAAACAAACATCCCTTTTAGACAGCCTCTTGCATCCACAATTACTCCTGTTGGAGTTACTCTGGATACTGTGACTCTTAATACATCACAAAGACTCATAAATGCGCCAACGAGATGCGCACCAACAATTTATCCTCTTTTGAACTCCGATATGTCACCCATAATGTGTGCATTGCGATATTTTAAGCAAAACTGTGCTATTACTCTGAATTTAACCCTCACACTCTGCTCTTACTGCTGGAATGTGCAATCAATGATGACTTGCCACCAGGCTGCTCAAATTTAGCCATGAAATCTCCAACACTAAATTGGCCAGTGTTTCAGTTTCATTGCCCAACTGTTGATACAAATAGTAGACAAACAGCATAAGTTAACTTATATCAGAATTTAGGCAGTACTTTTCACAATACAATTATACATTGTGCATTTGGTGTAAATAAATATGTTTAACATGCTAACTGGCTTTCCACCCTGTTTATTTTCAAAGAATGCCACCTTGCATTTATGTACATGAATATTTCTGTACACAGATATATTTGGAAATATACAATTTCTTACAACACAATGGATGTCTGAAAACACTAGGTGAGATGGCATGGCATAGCACTGGACTTTAAAGGCAATTCTTGCATGTATAATTCAGAGGAATATGAAAAACAATAAATGTATACACGGTACACAAAATCAGGTATTCAAGATCCTTTTGGACCAAAAGCAAAGAATGTGTTAAGTGACATCAATGGAAACAAACAGAAAAATCCTTTGATGAGGCACAGTGTGAAACTACATGTGTACTATAGTGTTTCACCTGCCATGTGAACTTAAGTAACTGTTACAAACTCCTAATTAGGGCTCTGCAAAATTTATCACATAAGATAAAACTGTAATTGTCGATTTAACAATGTGAAAGCTGACATTATGAAATGTCACTCAAAACAAAAAACAAACAAAAACATCTGTAGAGACTCCAAGAGCATTCACACGATGAAGACTAATTCAGTAAAAATAGAAGTTAAAATTCAGTGAGTTACATTTTAGACACAATATTATCACTTCTTTAGCTGTTTTACCAAGAAAGAGTTTGAAAGATGTTTTCAGTTCCTTAGTTCAATGCTGTTTTTGAACAAATTAAGTGAGCCATTGATTCAATGATCCAATTATAAATACAGCACTTGAATCACGAATCACAATGAACAAGCTGTTTTGAACGAATTGCTTGAAAGTAATGAAATTAAAGGGATAGCTCACCCATTTACTCAACCTTTACTTGTTTCAAACATGTTTGACTCGTTTTTTTTCTGTTAACCACAAAAGAAGATCTTTTAAAGAAAGCATTGACTTCCATAGTATTTGTTTTTCCAACTATGGAAGTCAAATTTTCATTCATTAATTTTCTTTTCGGCTTAGTCCCTTTATTAATCTGGGGTCGCCACAGTGTAATGAACCGCCAACTTATCCAGCACATGTTTTACGCAGCGGATGCCCTTCCAGCTGCAACCCATCACTGGGAAACATCTATACACAGTCATTCACACACATACACTACGGACAATTTAGCCTACTCAATTCACCTATAGCGCATGTCTTTGGACTTGTGGGGGAAACCGGAGCACCCGGAGGAAACCCACACAAACTTGGGGAGAACATGCAAACTCCACACAGAAATGCCAACTGACCCAGCCGAGGCTCGAACCAGTGACCTTCTTGCTGTGAGGTGATCGTGCTACCCACTGCGCCACCGTGACACCCGTCAAATTTTCAACTTTCTTCAAAATATCTTATTTAGTGTTCATTAGAATAAGGAAACTTGTAAAGGTTTGAATCCATTTTAGGGTGAGTAATTAGTGAGTAAATTTTGGGCGAAATGTCTCTTTAATTGATCGATCATTGAAGGATTCAATGAATCACTCTTTAAATAAGCGATTTGCTGCCACCTACTGGTGGAAAAAATTTAAACAAAAAAACCTGCATGTAAAGGTCAATTCAAAGCTCCACATACAATTCATTTTTAAAGACTGAACTAGAAGCTACTCCTTGTTTATTTAACATTATTCTTATCTTAACTTATCAACTGTTATTTAAATGTTGATCTTATGTTTTTAAAAAGATTTTCCCTTTTTATATGTAGTTGCCACATGGTAAGGATTCTTCATTCCAACATATGAATTTCCACATCATGTATGCCCATTAAACAAGCCCTTTATGTTGTTGTGTAACAAAGTCCAACACTCAATCCCACATTTCAGCAAATTTGCATTCTTAGTTTATATGACCTCACTGGTGAGTTAATATTTCAAATATGATTTGTAAATGATGTCCTTGTCAGTGGAAAATAAATAAATAATGGTAAAGTCAGTGTGTGTTTCTCAGGCAGGCGTTGAGTTCCTGTCACTGGCAGGGGCCGAAGGTTTGGCCTCATGTCTGTGGGGTCTGTGCTGTGGGCTGCTGCGAAGATTGTCATCCATCTGTCACATAAACACACATGATGATCAGACCCACAGGACACACACTGAGCAAGGTGCTTATATCGAATGAGATACAATACATGGCCAAAAGTATGTGGACACCACCCATATATCATCCAGCATCTGAAGCAGGTTTGTAAAAAAAAATTTGTATAAAAATGTTAATAATAATGCTAATATGGTTACTAGAACTTGCTGAAAAAATAGAGCATACATTTAAAATAGTGCTGGGCAAAGATTGATCAAATAATCACTTCCAAAATAATTAGTTTTTGACATAATATATGTGTGTGTACCGTGTACAGTATGTATACATAAACACACATGCATTTATTTAATATTTTTTATTTATTAATTATATATAATATTATATATGTATT
Organism: Danio jaintianensis; assembly: GCA_903798115.1. Lineage (NCBI taxonomy): Eukaryota > Metazoa > Chordata > Actinopteri > Cypriniformes > Danionidae > Danio > Danio jaintianensis. Next base: position 6,387,910 of record CAIGQV010019084.1, read on the forward strand.
ATATTCATTCATTCATTTTCTTTTTGGCTTAGTCCCTTTATTAATCTGGGCTCGCCACAGCGGAATGAACCGCCAACTTATCCAGCATATGTTTTATGCAGCGGATGCCCTTCCAGCTGCAACCCATCACTGGGAAACACCCATACACTTCCATTCACACACGGACAATTTAGCTTACCCAATTCACCTATAGCACATGTCTTTGGACTTGTGGGGGAAACCGGAGCACCCGGAGGAAACTCACGCGATCACGGGGAGAACATGCAAACTCCACACAGAAATGACCCAGCCGAGGCTCGAACCAGTGACCTTCTTGCTGTGAGGCGGCAGTGCTACCCTCTGCACCACCACGTCGCCCTATGTATTATATATACACAAATATTTATGCAGTATCTATATAGTATATAGTTATCATATAGTTTTGTTTTTTATGTATGTGTGTGTATTACATATACATAATAAATATATAAATATACAAATCTTATGCCAAAACAAACTTTTATTTTGGATTAATCTTCACCCAGCACTATTTTTATTTTATTTATTTACTAAATTAAACTAAGGTTTAGGCTAGAAAAATATATTTAAATCATTGATATAATGTTAATATACCAAGTGAATCATTACAAGTGGATTTTGATAATTATGTACAGAGGGTGCACACTGCCATACACAGGGTCCTATGACAAGGCAGCAGGTCCCTCACTCGGTGAGTCATGCGAGATGTCAAAAAGGATGCTAGAAATTGGTTATATATATGTAATATTTTATAATATTATAAAAATATATCAATTTTTATGCTTCTAAATTCAGTTTTTTATATATATATATATATATATATATATATAATAAACCTCCTGTTAGATCTATCACAGTTTTTCAATGTATAGAGTAAAGAACTGACAAAATATTATTTTTACTGTAGCATTTGTACAAATTTATTTATTAATTTGCCATAAAATAATTATTTGTTGCTATATCTTTATAGTACTTTTCTATGCACTCAAAGGGATTTATATATTTGGGAGGCTCAACCCTTCTTAGCTTCGGTGTGTGACCATGTGGAAGCTGTAATTATTATTACATTAAAGGGTTAGTTCACACAAAAATGAAAATTATATTATTAATTACTCACCCTCATGTCATTCCAAACCCACAAGACCGTCGGTAATCTTCAGAACATAAATAAGGATATTTTATCTCCCTCATCTTCGATAGACAGAAAGGTTCCGACTTGTTCAAATTCCAGGAAAGTATCAAACATCATTGTCAAAACAGCCCATATGCTTTCAGCGGTTCATTCAGAATATTTTCAAGCTACAAGAATACTTGTGTGCACATACACAGCAACAATGACTTTATTCAACACTTTCGTCTCCTCAGTGATCAACTCCTGATACACACTTTGCTCTGTTTTACATTTGAACAGAATCACACTACTGTGTGCTTTGTGTTTTAAACATTTTTATACTTTGTTGTTTTTATTTCTTATACTTGTATTTTATATTTCTTCTATTCTTGTTTTTGTAAAGCAGTTTGAATTACCATTGTGTATGAAATGTGCTATATAGATAAAATTGCCTTTTGACAGTTTTAACATGTACATTTTCTTTTTGACTTATTAAATTCATTAACAAATATTTTAACATTCAAAGTTTGAGGCTTACATCACATCCCTGAATGTAGCTTTAAATAGAATAAATGTATTAAAAGCACATTAAAGACTTAACCCATGAAATAAAACATTCACAAAGCATACATCACTGCAAAGAGCTCGTGGTGTGTGTCCTATACTCACACTGAGGAAAATAAAGTCGTTATTTTAGTTTTAGGTGTGCACAAATGTATTCTTGTAGCTTGATACTATTGAGACTTTAAACAAGTCTGTATATGGAGTATATGGAGGATAAGGGAGCTCTCAGATTTCATCTAAAATATCTTAAAGTTCAGAAGACGGACCAAGGTCTCAGGGGCTTGGGACGCCATGAGGGTGAGTCATTAATAACATAATCTTAATTTTTGGGCAAACTAATACTAACACACACTAAATGTTTTCTGTGCAATCCTGCATGGCTTTTCTGTTCCAGCATGCGTGACCCTGTGCAAAAAGCAATTAGGTGCATCCTAATTCATGTATAATTAAGGTCATCCATCCACCCACTGTTCTATTGCGTATTTAAGTATAAATAATGCAGGCTTGTGTGTTCACGCTGGGAAAAAGTAGACTATAAATAACCCAACTATGCACTTATTTAACCGAAAAAAATAAGTGTGAAATGTTGGACATTTAAAGCAGCCACTGTCGCAGCTTTAATTACGAAGTGAGACTCCAATGAATGACAAAATAGCCTTAATAATTTGATACACTGGGCAGCTGACTGCATAAGTGCATAATGTGTCATGCACATTAAGGAGTAGGAAATACACAAGTATCCGATCATTTCTACAGAACTTTATCGTTAGTTCACCCTAATTCTTCCACATTTTACCATCATTTCTTCAGCACTAGATTCGCAAAGTAGTAGTCTCTGATGTGTGTGCCGATGTTTACAGTCTAAGAAGCACAAACATATTTTGTTACATGAATCAATTCAATTATGAATATTAGATCAGAGAGGCTTTTATTCTTAGCATTCTATACTTGCCACGTGCAAAAAAATTATAATAATTTCAGTGACAAAGTGGCAAATTACACCCATAAGAGCGCAGACATGGCTTAATCTATAATGCTGTGTCATACCTTGTCATTGCTGGGTTTGAGAGGGATTTTGCTGATAAACTGTCAAAAATCTGGCAATACATCGAACTCCAGCAACAGTAAATTGACATACAATTTTACCCGAAGAGCCTGCAGTGTGAATGTCTCGTGCTGTTGGTACATTCTTAAAAATAACATTCTTTAGTACATGCGTTAAAATGCCTTGAGATTGAAAGAAGTATATTACAAAAATACATTAGTAATGTGTTTTATTACTGCTATACTGCAAAAAGTAATATACCACTGTAATCACATTAGGGCGGCACGGTGGCTTATTGGTTAGCATTGTCGCCTCACAGCAAGAAGGTCGCTGGTTTGAATCCCGGCTGGGCCAGTTGGCATTTCTGTGTGGAGTTTGCATGTTCTCCCCGTGTTCGCGTGGGTTTCCTCCGGGTGCTCCGGTTTCCCCCACAGTCCAAATACATGCACTATAGGTGAATTGACTAAACTAAAATTGGCCGTAGTGTATAAGTGTGTGTGAATGAGTGTGTATGGGTGTTTCCCAGTACCGAGTTGCGGCTGGAAGGGCGCTGCGTAAAACATATGCCGAAATAGTTGCCAATTCATACCGGTGTGGCGACCTCTGAAATAGAATTTAAGCCAAAGGAAAATGAATGAACGAATGTAATCACATTACTTTTGTAATGCGTTACTCCCAACACTGGTCATTTGGAACATAACTATTGAGTCTGATTGGACTCTTTGTTGCATTTTGGAGTAACACAACATCAACAGCGAAGCAGATCCCATCATCCAATACCACTGCCTGAACTCACTTTTGTTTCAGAATTTTAGAATATGACTCAACGTACAGTAAGGGTGTATCCACATACTTGACCATGTCCTGTAATTTCTAGTAATATTAAATTCAGAAGTGAATGAGCAGATCCTGTGGAGACCTTTTCAATAAGGTTGGACTCTTTGTTAACAAGCTGTGTCAATTTCTGGAGGTTTGCATCAACAGGGTCATGGGTAACCGTCGGTGAGCCTATAGCGAGAGGGCAGAGGTAGAGAAAAGACGACAGTACACTGATTGTGAAGAAAAGCAGATGTTTTTTTTTACGCACATGGGAGAAAGGTTAGTAGATTCAGAGTGTAGCCAGAGAAACATAGCAGACCACTTAAAATAGCCACGAGGCCCAAGACCATGCTGCTATTAAACTGTCTTTTAGCATCTGCTATTTGAGCCTAATGTCTCTGTGTGAAAGCAATGGAAAGGTGATGAATCATGAACGTCTGGTTAAATGATTTAATTCAGTACAGTATGATTTAGCAGAAAACAATTGAAGGTTGAGTTAATCTAATAAAAAAAAAGAGCAGAGCAGAACCAATACTATGTTTTTTTTGTTCCTGTTCCCACCTGGTATTAAGATGCGTTTTCGTTGATCTGATCACAAATGGACAAATGAGTCTCTTTTGTCCACTTTCAACCACTTTTCTGATGAACTAGGGTCTGTGGGATGGTATTGGCTTTCTCTGATCATTCAATTCTAACACTGCAAAAGCTAGCACAATTGTCATATTGTACAAAAAAAAAGTAACAAAAGTACCAGATCAATTAAATGATTTATAAATAGGCTACTAGTTGTTGACTAATGAAAATATAATTATATTTATCCCCGATCAACTTCTAATACACACTTTATTCTGTTTTACAATTGAAACATGTACATTTCCTTTATGTTTTAACCAATTCATAAACAAATACTTTAGCATCCAAAGTTTGAGGCATCCCTAAACGTTGCTTTGAATAGAATAAATTGATTAAAAGCACATTAAAGACTGCATGAGAGCTGCTGTTTAAGGAGAATAAAAAAAATCTGCAGTAATTTGCAGTCAAATATGCATTTACATTTTGTAAAATAAAAACATTAAACATATCAGGGCTGGTAAGAGAATATTCTGCTGTAAGCATTTTACAATGCCAGATTGTAGCAGATTATCAATGACAACCCGATCGTCAGGCACAGAAACTTGGGACATAGAATGTCACCTCACTGGGAGGGAAGGAGCCCGAGCTTGTGCGGGAGGTGGAACGGTACCGACTAGAGATAGTTGGGCTCACCTCCACGCACAGCTGGGGCTCTGGAACTCAACTTCTTGAGAAGAGCTGGACTTTGTTCTACTCTGGAGTTGCTTACGGTGAGAGGCGGCGGGCTGGTGTGGGCTTGCTTATAGCTCCCCAACTTAGCCGCCATGTGTTGGAGTTTTCCCCGGTGAACGAGAGGGTCACCTCCCTGCACCTTCGGGTCAGGGATAGGTCTCTCACTGCGGTTTGTGCCTATGGGCCAAACACCAGTGTAGAGTACCCGGCCTTCTTGGAGTCCTTGGGAGGGGTGCTGGAAGGTGCTCAGACTGAGGACTCCCTTGTTCTACTGGGGGACTTCAATGCCCACGTGGGTAATGACAGTGAAACCTGGAGAGGCGTGATTGGGAGGAACGGCCTCCCTGATCTGAATCCGAGTGGTGTTCTGTTATTGGACTTCTGTGCTAATCACAGTTTGTCCATAACAAACACCATGTTCAAACATAAGGGTGTCCATCAGTGCACATGGCACCAGGACACCCTAGGGCGGAGGTCAATGATTGACTTTGTGGTTGTATCATCTGATCTCCGACCGTATGTTTTGGACACTTGGGTAAAGAGAGGGGCAGAGCTGTCAACTGATCGCAACCTGGTGGTGAGTTGGATCTGCTGGCAGGGGGGAAAGCTGGACAGACCTGGCAGGCCCAAACGTATTGTGAGGGTCCTCTGGGAACGTCTAGCTGAACTTCAAGTCAGAGGGATTTTCAACTCTCACCTCCGGAAGAGCTTTGACCAAATCCCGAGGGAGGCTGGAGACATTGAGACTGAGTGGTCCATGTTCTCTGACTACATTGTTGACGCGACTGTGAGGGGGTGTGGCCGTAAGGTCTGTGGTGCCTGTTGCGGTGGCAATCCACAAACCCGGTGGTGGACACCGGAAGTAAGGGATGTTGTCAAGCTGAAGAAGGAGTCCTACAGGGCTTTGTTGGCTTGCAGGACTCCCGAGGCAACTGATGGGTACCGACAGGCCAAGCATGCTGCAGCCCGGGCGGTTGCGGAAGCAAAAACTCGGGCCTGGGAAGAGTTCGGGGAGACCATGGAGGAAGACTATCAGTCGGCCCCAAAGAGATTCTGGCAAACCATCCGGCACCTCAGGAGGGGAAAGCAGCTCCACATCGACACTGTTTACAGCGGAAGTGGGGAGCTGTTGACCTCGACTGGGGATGTTGTCGGACGGTGGAAGGAATACTTTGAGCATCTCCTTAACCCCACTGACATGTCTTTCATTGAGGAAGCAGAGACTGGGGATGCAGGGGTGGACTCACCCATCACCCAAGTTGAGGTCAGCTGAGGTAGTTTGCAAGCAGCGGGGGTGGATGAGATTCACCCTGTGTATCTTAGGTCTCTGGATATTGTGGGGCTGTCTTGGCTGACACGTCTCTACTGGGTAACTGGGGTGGTGGTTCCCATTTTTAAGAATGGGACCGGAGGGTGTGCTCCAACTATAGGGGGATCACACTCCTCAGCCTCCCTGGGAAAGTCTATGCCAGGGTATTGGAGAGGAGGATCTGGCCGATGGTTGAACCTAGGATTCAGGAGGAACAATGCGTTTTTTGTCCAGGCCGTGGTACACTGTACACTTCTATTCCCTCACCAGGGTGCTCGAGGGTTCATGGGAGTATACCCAACCAGTCCACATGTGTTTTGTGGACTTGGAGAAGACATTCGACTGTGTTCCTCGTGGCATTCTGTGGAGGGTGCTCTGGGAGTTTGGGGTCAGAGGTGCTCTGTTAAGGGCTGTCTCGTCCCTGTATGAACAGAGTAGGAGTTTGGTTTGCATTGCCGGCAATAAGTCAAACTTGTTTCCAGTACATGTTGGACTCCGGCAGGGCTGCCCTTTGTCACCAATTCTGTTCATAATTTTTATGGACAGAATTTCAAAGCGCAGCCTTGGGCTGGAGGGGGTCCAGTTCGGGGACCACAGGATCTCATCTCTGTTATTCGCAGACAATGTTGTTCTGTTGGCTTCATCGAACATGGACCTTCAGCATGCACTAGGGTGGTTTGCTGCCGAGTGTGACGCGGCTGGGATGAGATTCAGCACCTCCAAGTCCGAGGCCATGGTGCTCCACCGGAAAAAGGTGGTTTGCCATCTCCAGGTGGGAGGAAAGTCCTTACCCCAGGTGGAGGAGTTCAAATATCTTGGGGTTTTGTTCACGAGTAAGGGAAGGATGGAATGTGAGATTGACAGGCGGATTGGTGCAGTGGCAGCAGTAATGCTGTCGATGTACCGGTCCGTTGTGGAAAAGAAAGAGCTGAGCTGAAAGGCAAAGCTCTCGATTTACCGGTCAATCTACGTTCCCACTCTCACCTATGGTCATGAGCTTTGGGTCATGACTGAAAGGACAAGATCTCGGATACAAGCAGCCGAAATGAGTTTCCTTCGCAGGGTGGCAGGGCGCACCCTTATAGATAGGGTGAGGAGCTCTGTCACCTGGGAGGAGCTCGGAGTAGAGCCGCTGCTCCTCCACATCGAGAGAATTCAGCTGAGGTGGCTTGGGCATCTGTTTCGGATGCCTCCTAGAGGCCTACCTAGGGAGGTGTTCCAGGCATGTCCCACCGGGAGGAGGCCTCGGGGAAGACCCAGGACACGCTGAAGGGACTATGTCTCTCGGCTGGCCTGGGAACGCCTCGGGATCCCCCCGGAGGAGCTGGAGGAAGTGTCTGGGGAGAGGGAAGTCTGGGGTTTTCTCCTAGGACTGCTGCCCCCGCGACCCGGCCCCGGAAAAACGGTTGAAAATGAATAAATGAATGATCAATGACAAAGTTTAAATCTGTCTCCCCAGTGCCCTTTTACAGCTGTCCCCCCAGCTTTATGAATGAGCTCAGTAAGAGAACAGAAGGAGGGTTTTAGTGCTTTTTCAAAAGAATGCATTTTTAATCACCTCTGGATTTGGTCGAAAGTGGTCAAGCTCAAAATGTTCAACACCCTGTTCACATCCATACTTATCATTGTCCACTTGTGATCGAATCAACTAAAAACGCATCTTAATTCCAGGTGTGAACTGGACTTTTGTGTGTGTGTGTGTGTGTGTGTGTGTGCGTGTGTGTGTGTGCGTGTGTGTGCGTGTGTGTGTGTGTGTGTGTGTGTGTGTGTGTGTGTGTGAGTTTAATATAGTGCCAAAGTAGAAGCTTCTTACTACTTACAGTCCATTCTCTTCTCAGCAGTGGCGTCAGTGAAGTAGTTTTTAAGAATGGTGTTGCAGAACTGGCAGAGGTTATCGAGCTGGTTCAGGTGCTTCTGAAGCTGTCCACTGGGCAGAGGGGCTTTGATGAGAGGAGCGATATGGCCAAATACAAACGCATCCAGACTTGTAGGCCTAGAACATAGAGAACATGCTGAACTGCAGCCTGGCTAATTAAAATGATCACATTTAAAGGCTTAGTTTTGACAGTTCATACCTGTTAGACTTTTGATTACTCTTGAAACACCAATTAAGATATTTTAAACCAATTCTGAGGGATTTTTGTCCCTCAATTAAAAAATCTGTTCACCCAAAACTGCTGACAATGGCTTGGTTCCAACCCGAACATGGGACATAATGACAATGGTAGCATTTCTGACCCTTGACCACAAAACAAGTCTTAAGTTGCATGGGTATATTTGTGGGAAAACCCAAAAATACAGTGTATGAGCCAAATTATAGATTTTTCTTTCATGCCATGTAAAGTTAAAAAAAGAAAATGTTTTATGGAAAAAAACAACAATATTTTATTCCATAAACATATCAAACTCTACTTCTCTCTATCTAATTTTTAAACACTTAATTTGGGCAATTTTAAAGAGAATTTAGAATTTAATATAGTTTCATATAATTTCAGTCCAATGTTGTCTTATCATAGCAAACCATACCTTGATGGAAAGCTTCTTTATTTAACTCTTAGATGGTGTATAAATCTTTTTTATTTTACCCTTATGTTTTGTGGTCCAGGGTCACATTTAACTATTTCTACAGTTTGACATGAGCAGCACATCTAAACAACAGAGCTGTACTAGCTTAGGGTTATTTATGGAAACAATCTTTTGGCACTACACCCTCTAATATTTTTATCTAGAGCCAAAGGCACTTTATTTAAGTCCTTTCAGCTCTATGGCCATTGCTTATTTCCCCCAACTAACTAAAAAGGTCAAGCAGTACAAGAGCTGCAGATGACGGTTATTTTAACAATATGGTGAACAGCGAAACATAAATATTATCTAGGGCTGCAAAATACATCTTATATATCAGCACTGGCATTGAGACGCAAGTTTGGCAGGGTTTATAACAGGATAGCATATTCTGTTGGGCTCGATTGTTTTTTTCTTCTTCATTTTTTGGTAGTACAAATTACAAATAAACACCTGCTTTTGGTTCTAAAGACTCAAAATGATATTTAAGTACTCTTTCCTTTTACAAAGTACTATTGCTACACGAATGGAAATTTATAATTAATGCAAAAAACAGGAAGGAAGGAAATATAGAGAGAGAATCTCTTCAAAATTTTACTGAATACCTATAAAATGTAAATTTTAAAGACTTAGGATTAAAGACTTTGGAATTTTTTTTTAATCTCTTTACAAACGGTTTGAAGTATCAGAGTTAAAAGACTTTGATCGCGGTACAGATATCTCTGATTTAATTAAAAAAATCTTTGTTTGTTCCAAACTCCAAAGTCTAATGAGTTTGGAAAAACATAAGGATGAACAAAATGATGATAGAATGTTCAAATTTGCATCACTACACTACCCATTCAATTTGAAATATTTCTGAACACTTGTGCTCTCTTATGCTCATCAAAGCTTAATTTATACAAAAATGTATACAAAGCTTAATTTCAACAAATAAAAAGTCCTAAAATAAGACTTCTTAATAATTTTACTTCTATATGAATTTTCAGACATTCTGAAAAACACAAGGAACCAATTACTTCTGAAGTCCATTTACTTCCAATAAATGAATGAAAGCATTAAATATAATGAAATTAATTTAAAAAGCATAAAACATTGATAAAATATCTTCCTTTGTGGTCCATGAAAGACATACAGTAATAAAAAGTTTGGAACAGCATGAGAATGAGTAAATCATGGAAGAAGCTCATTTTTGGGTGAGCTATCCCAAATAAATCTAATAGAGTGATTAATATTCTGGGATTTAAAAAAAAAAAGAAAAACTCACGTGTCTCCAAAGAAGAAGTTGAAGTTCCCAAGTCTGTGAGAGAGCAGATTCAGGCACTCTTTGGCTTCACTGTAGATCTAAAAGAATTTCTATTACTAACCATACAGTTTTTATAGACGTTATTTTGAGGAACGGATGGCATACTCTAAGTACAATAGCACAATTTTCAAAATCCTGTGGCTTCTCCACTCCACCTCGGGCAGATTTGCTCATAAGGGCAGACAATCTTCTTGAGAGGTAAACCACAGACCTTTCCATTTCACCATTGAAATAGGAGAGATAAATTCAATGAAGTGCATGATACATAATGTCTCTGTTTCGAAGGTAAGAATTACAGTTTACAAATAAAATCATTTGAGCAACTTAACAAAGAATCATTTCCAAACATTTCAATTATGTTATTTTAACTTAATTTAGGCAAATTAAGTTTACACTTTCATTTAGGCTAGCGGATTTAAAGGATTACTTAAACTAAAACTAAAATTCTGTTGTTAATTACTTGCCCTCATGCCATTCTAGTCTCTTGTGACCTTTACAAAGACCTTGAGACAAATTAAGATATTTTAGATGAAATCTGAGCACTCCCTCATCCTCCATAAACAGCAACAGTACATTCAATGTAGGGATGCACCAAAATAGAAAACTCTGGGCTAAAACAGAAAATTGTGGATGTACTTTGTACATTGATTAAGAAAAAAAAAAAAAAAAAAGCACAATAAAATAACTACATTTTATTTACAGTAACAAAATCAAGCAGAAAATGTAGTGGCCAAAATTCTTAGAGCACTGGAGGTATATTTTAGAGGTTTCAGTTGTTTTAAATAGGCCTTTTCAATACTCGTATAAAAAATAAAATACCTACAAAAGCATCATTATACTCTATAAACCAAAAAAATAAATCCACTGAGAACTAACCCTTCAACATGAGCACAGTTTACACTTGTTTAGCTATTTAGTTTTAATCACTTTATTTGGAGAACCAGAGTTTTCTGTTTATTACTCCAGCTCACAGTGAATAACTACTTTAATACTACTTTAATGAAGTTTAACGTTTTTCTATGTAATATATGGAATGGGCAAGTCAAAAAATCTATATATACTGATGTCAGATCAGGCATTAGAACCATTATTGCTCATTGAGTGAAGCTACAATCATTGTTGCTATAAAGCTGCCAATATTAAGCATAGCTGCTACTCTTAAGCACACTTCTGTTGTAACCTCAAAACCTGAAACTCTTCTAAATCTTGAAAACAAATGAAGACGAAACTCTTCATGAGATGAAAGTCTTTCTCTGTAATTAAAACACTTAATATTATACTCACAACCAAAAATAAATTATGAACTTCCAACACAAAATAATTAAGTTTATTCAAATTAAATAAATATATCATTAATTAATAAATGGTCAGTTAGTGTCAAGAATTGTGTTCTTTCAGCTCAATTTAACCAAGTAACATGAACAAGCAACACAGATAATTTGTAGTGTATGTTCGGGTCTGTTTTTTTCATACCTTTCCTTCTACTTCTGTAAGATTCAGCAATGGCGACTCTGCTTTGGTCAGTAGGATACGAGACAGAGCCAAGCTGGCCTGTCGACCCGGTACAAAGAAGTTCAGAGGGAACGGAGAATGTGACGTGAACCAGGGCCGTGTCAGGTTAGCATAGTTCTCTGCGTCCACCCAGAATGTGTGCAGCTAAATATAAATAATACAAATCACCTCTTCATTCATGAAATCATCATAATGAGGATCAGTAATAACACTTCTCAAGCAGTATGTGAATCTCACCAGTGCCGGCCGCAGCTTTTCCTCCAGCAGTGCGATGTAAGCCATTGTGTCGGCCCCTTGCTTAGCTGTCAACTCAAAGTCAGCATTGAATCTCTGTGTGGATAAAAAAAAAACCCACATAATATATTGACACTTTATTACAAAAAAATCCAAAGAGCATAGTCACCCTTTGTTAACCACATCATACTTATAATAATTAAAATAATCAATACTTATAGTTTTATATACTAATAAATTATTTATATAATTATTTAATTTATATAATTATAGTTAATTTTTTTTACCTTTATTAACTAATCGTGCAACTAGTATTTTCTCTCTATATATACAATAAAAATGATTTAGCATGATTTATTAAGCATATTATATTATTTATTTGTTTATATTTTAACCATTAAAAACATATGGTTAATAATTAATAAACATAAAAAAAAAAACAAAGGTTAAATAATGATATTAAATGTTACTGTAGAAATATTGGTATTGTTCTATACACATTTTGGTTTTAGGGCAATTTTGATTAAAGGTTTTGATCTACTTAAAATGTTGACTAAATATGTATGTCTGTATGTATTTAT
>CAIGQV010019084.1:6400675-6436618 GCA_903798115.1 Danio jaintianensis
ATATATATATATATATATTTCTATTTTCTACCTTCATTAAACGATTTTGCTAAATTTAACCAAAATACTATTTATATATTTATTCTGTCTTTTTTGACTGTTGAACATTTGTATAAATTGGATTTACTATTTATTGTTGTATTTCTGTCTTTATTAAATTATTTTGCCTGATGTAACGGATATACGTTAGTATTATCATTTACAATTTATTCTTGTATTTCAACAATTTTGAATCATGTAATAAATATAACATTCATTCAATCATTTATTTGCTTGTTTCTTTCTTTCTTTCGTTTGAATTTTTTAAAATTTGTTTTCTTGCGGGGGATATTATAATTCATTAACTCTTTTATACAGTGTATGCCACTTTTTGGTAAAGCAGTTTAATAAGTATGGGCAATGCACCTGGTTGGTCATAACACATATTTGCATATGAAATATTGGACTCATTGTGATTCAGCTATAACACTGACTAACAAACACTAAAAATAGGAACAAAAAGTACACAAAAAAGGCAGCCCATATCTGTAATTGCCATGATTTCTACCTGTTTTCGTAGAAAGTTCAGTATCTGGGTTGGCTCTGTGACTGTGGTTCCCTCATAGTGTATTTGTGGTACAGATGCTGTGGAGAAAAATATGACAGCTGCAGCTCAACCACAGAAAAATTTGCTTGACCCAATATTACATACAAAATATTACATGACCGGCATGCTTGTGGCTATACACTTTCACTAAATTAAACAATCCTTTCCAACCTGTAATAGTCCTCCACGTCCAGTCAACAGACTTCACTGCAAGTTCTGCACCTGCAAATTTTGCATATGCCTATAAAAACATTAAACACACAAGGTGAGTGTTTTATGGTCAACATAGGCACTAGGCAGGCTCATCTTCTTTTAAATCGCTATAACTAGGACTTTTATTATGCATTTTTACAAAGGTTATGAGGACGCAGGTTTTCAGGCAGCTGCAAAAATAAACTACAAAAGTTGTTCTTTATAACGAAACACAATCGCTGTAAATAAGCTATAATCTAAATGAAAAGCGTTTTAAAATAGCCTATACCTTTCCCATGACCTTTAAGAAATAAAAACAGCTGTACGACAAATATCATCTTACTATTTATATTATAACTAATAACTAGTCAAACCAAAGCAACGTAATTCAGCCTTGCTTTTTGTCTTTCTTCATGAAAGATACTGTAACAGAAAGCTTTAGCTGACAGCTGAAATGGAGCATAAACAGCAAGACTTTTATTTGCCAAAATGCCTCGAAACCCAGGACGCGTCTCTTCAAATATGCATGGACAGTTTTTGTTCTACGCTATTGATATGCATTTATCATACGAGTTTGAATGAGTCGTGTGTTTACCAGCACGACGAGGGAGTCTGTTTGTACGGACGGCAGATCCCAGTCTCCTCCCCAGCAGAGCAACTCGATGGGTTCCGCCATGTTTGTTTTCATGACCGAGACACATGAACAGCAGCATACATCATCCCAGTGGGATCAGAGGTGAACTTTTAGCTAGAAAAAAAATAGACGAAAATAAGAGGGGGAAGCGAAAAAGATGTCTTACAATAAAAATAAAGAAAGAAGCAGCTCTCCTATTTAAAGTAAGACGAACAAATTTAGGAAACAAAATAAGAGGAAATAATACAACTTTACTATTGTTAACTATTATTCTGAAACCCATGCTGTAAAATTATTTGAAAGCTATATTAAAAAAAAACGTATAGCCTACTGTAAATCTATTTTCTTGTTTTAAATCAGTCTATAAAGTGCTAAAAATGCACCGTGTATAAATAAGTGTGATGTGACTTGACTAGGGGGCTTATTGGTTAGTTTGTTATTGATGTTCTGGGGTTACATCCATAAAAGGGGCATTTCCTTTCGAACAATCACTCTCATTGCGTTTAAATGCATATGAGGAACGAGTTCATACTGTGAGTGGATTAGACCACTTATAGTTTAGATGTCATAGCATTTGAAATAAGGGGCTGACAAATGAGCAAACATTAAGTCCCTAGCACAACGAGTGGCCAGCTTTGAGAGAGTGGCTTTCTGTGATAGCTGCCAAATAAAATCTGAGCATGGATGGGGCGCACCCACTTTCCAACAGCTGTCGTAAGAAGGTCAGTACATGATACATCACATACAACATCGTCCAGTTGCAGAAACCCACCATTTGGAGGTGTAGAGAGGCATCACATGGATGATGCTCAAGCTTCCAAAATGGTTCTGCTTAATCTAGCAGTAGAGCATGTTCCCCTCTAGGTTCCAAACATGAAGGCTTGAAGACAGGAAATCTTGTCGGAGATGGCAACTTATTCAATTCATTCATTCATTCATTTTCTTTTCGGCTTAGTCCCTTTATTAATCTGGGGTCGCCACAGCGGAATGAACCGCCAACTTATCCAGCATATGTTTTACGCAGCGGATGCCCTTCCAGCTGCAACCCATCACTGGGAAACACCCATACACTTATTCACACACATACACTACGGACAATTTAGCTTACCCAATTCACCTATAGCGCATGTCTTTGGACTTGTGTGGGAATCTTATCCTTATTTGAAAGTCCAAACACTGAAGAGCAAATCCATCGATGCGCAGCTTCACAAGTCCCAACCAAGCAAGCCAGTGGCGAGGAACAAACTTCACCAATTGACGAAAGTGAAGAAAAAAAAACCTTGAGAGAATCCAGGCTCTGTTGGGCACAACCATTTCTCCTCTGGCCAAACTTCTTGTGCAGAACTGCAGTCTAGGGACCGGGGGCTGGAGAACGCTGGACATCCATCGTGTAGAACTGCTGGTGTGAGTAGGTCACCGGCGGGTGTTCAGGCTGGCCCACTGTGGTCTTTCAGGAATCAGTCTCATGCTCTCCACTCCTCCATGACCTCCACAGCATCAGCTCAGGATATGGCCTGGTCCAGGATTATAGATACCTTGACATCATTTCTTCATAGCTCTTGGATCACATCAATGGCGCTGCATAATCTCTAAGGGCCTCGGGATGAGTATTCTACAGGTGGTTTGTCAAGACCGCTCACCTGCGTGGAGCACACTCATGCATCATACCATTATGTGATACATTGTGTGTATGCTTTACTAGGTCTTTAAAGATAGGTCTTTAATCTAGTTTTGAACTGAGAGAGTGTGTCTGAGCCTCGGACATTACCAGGAAGACTATTCCAGAGTTTAGGAGCCATAAATGAGAAGGCTCGGCCTCCTTTAGTAGACTTTGCTATTCTAGGTACTACCAGAAGCCATGAGTTTTGAGATCTTAAAGAGCGGGTTGGATTGTAGCGAGACAGAAAGTTGGTTAGATAAACAGGAGTTAGATTATTTAAAGCTTTATAGGTAAGAAGCAATATTTTATAATCAATATGAAACTTAACAGGCAGCCAGTGTAAGGAGGATAAAATTGGGGAAATATTGTCATATTTACTTGACCTGGTAAGAACTCTGGCAGCTGCATTTTGTACTAGCTTAAGTTTATTAATAGAGGATGCTGAGCAACCAGCGAACCGAGCATTACAGTAATCCAGCCTAGAAGTCATAAAAGCATGAACTAGCTTTTCTGCATCTGAGATGGATAGCATACTTCGTAACTTAGAAATATTTCTCAGATGAAAGAAGGCAGTTTTTGTGACATGGGAGATATGATTTTCAAAAGTTAAGTTGCTGTCTAGTATAACACCCAGATCTTTTACAGTAGCGCTAATACTAACTTGGTATCACTCTAGTTGCAGGTCGAGTTGTGAGATCTGCTGTGTACAGGATTTTGGCCCAATAAGTAATGTATCTGTTTTGTCTGAATTTAAGAGAAGAAAATTGTTGGTCATCCAGTCTTTAACATCTTTAATACATTTAGTTAGCTTAGACAACTTATGTCTCTCGCTTTTGAGAGAAGGTCTCTGCTCAGTGGTATTGGCTGTATTAAATTTTGGAACCAAATTTGGTCCTTCCACAGCCACTAGGAGGAGCGAGCAACTTGTTTCCCAGACATTGCCTCTGGAGAGCACATCAGCTCCAATGATCAGTCTGCCTAGCATATGGACTGCTGTCAGTGAGAGAAGTCTGTGTTGTGCTCACAGAAGAAGGCATCAAGCCATTCTGTAGTGTGAAATCTGAGGTCTCCCTTGTGGTTGTCAAAAGACGTCACTGTCATGTTATCTGAGGATCTGTTGTCCTCATAAGACGGAAGGAAGGTTTTTAGGGCTAAGAAAACAGCTATTATTTTGAGACAGCTGATATGCAGACACTGCTCCAGGGCAATCCAGCAGCCATACACTGATTTGCCCTCCAGCCGTGTGCAACAACCTAATTTGGAGGTGTCAGTGTCATTATACCTTCTTCTTGGAAGTCAAATCCAGAAGAGCACTAGACAGGGACAGGACTTGTCCCAGATAAGGCCAAACTGGATGGGCCTCATGTAAAGCAGGCCCAGAGTGGCTGGGCTCCCATTAAGCTTAGCATCCTCTGGAAATATTTGAGGGGGCATCTTGTCCCCTGTTTAAGGACAGCCCATTCAGTGAATAGACAGTGACCACTCAGGCGTGATCTAAGCTTGCATGGATGGGGGCTATGTGGATATGAAAGTAAATATCTTTCATATCCACTGTCATTAAACAGTCCATGTGAACAAGTATCTATTTTAAAGTTAAGATCCCGAATGGTCTATGCATAAGCTGAATGATTATTCAGATGTTTGAATGGGTCTGACCCCACCATCCTTTTTTGGAACAAGAAAGTAGTGGCCGACCAAGCCCAACTCACTGTTCCACCACTTCTTTTGCAAGCAGAGTTTGAAGTTCAGTATGGAGAATGTGAGCTACGTTGTCCATGACTGGAATATGTCATGACTGGAAGTTGTCCATGAAGTCTGAAGAACGCCTCTGAAGCAATTATTATTTTTAGTATTTTTAACTCCAACACTCGGAGGTGTAACGAGAAGAGGAAGACTTAGACAACCTGATTTCATGGGGTTTCAGCCAAGGCAAGCACATACCTCATCTTCTTCCTTTGTTCCAGCAGCTCTGGAGGACTTCAGCGGTCCTGGATCCACCTACAAGACAGGAACAGGGACCTTGACACTTGGGATGGGGAAGCACTTTGCCACCTTAAACCTGCGGCTTAAAATGCGGCTGCTTTCAGGTAAGACGGGCACATCATGATCTTGCCATGTACGATGTGATCCTGGATTAACATCTATGTTGATCCTGGAACATCATTTTTGTGAAAAAAATTTAATCCATACCTATTTCCTACCCCTTAACCCAACCATAACTGTAAATTATTCCCAAAATCAGAGGGGAATAATAGTTGCATAACAGTCATGTAGAAGTGCATAAACCTAACCGTAAGCCAAAACTTAACATAAACTGTAAACGTTTCCCTTATTCTGATTGGCTGATTGGAATGTTGTTCCAGGATCAACATAGATGTTAATCCAGGAACATGTTCTACTTGGTGAAATCAGGTTGGCGGGGAAGACAGGATGGGACTTGCGACGGACGGGAGATGCTTATGTTCTCGCAGTTAGAGAATGAAGCATAAATGAGCATAGTCTCTGTGTGGGACTGGCCAAGACAGGAGACACACTTGGTGAGCATGCCTATCATCATCATTGTGCAGACTGGCACTGCTCTGGGATCATTTGCGGTGTGACATTTGAAACAATGGCAATGAAAATTTGCTAGGAATTCTGGTCAGGAAATTTGTTCAGAAAATGCTCTTTTTTAAGGCCAGATAGCCACAGAAGAGAAATCCATTGTCAGGGTTTTCAAGCTAAGCTGAAGTCACTTTGTATGCTAATTTCACTTCAATGTACGACTTGTCACAGAAGGAGAATATGTGATGAATGGTGTGAAATCTTATATAGAGCCTGGTCTCGCCCCTTCTGGCAGGCTAAAGCATCATTGGTTTGTGCAGTTACACAAAAGTGAACAGATCAGGCTTCAGCATTTTGAGTAAAGCAGGAGTTTTCCAAAGAGAGTGAACTTTTGAAAGGAAACTCCAACACTGTTGACATTCTGTTTTTCCTCTGGCATAAACCCTTCTAAAATGCACATTTGCTCAATGCAGTGTGCCATGTCAGCAGCAGCACACATCTGAAGTGGATAAATTTCATAAGTTAGCATCATAAGTTAGCATCTTTAATACATTGGGCCAGTAACAATGATATTAAAAAATAATCATTTATCAGCCGATACTGATATCACATATATCATGCAACCATTCCTTTGCATGCCTACAATATATGCATGCAGTACATTTTGTCAATAGTTTATTGTTCACAATGCCAACTACTGTAATTGTGTCAGTCCTAAAATAAACAAATTTATGTTAAAATTGCTTTTTTGGGGGGTGATGGGGGATTAGATATACATGCATCACATAATAATTCTGCCAGTAATAGTAATGTAGTATTGTAGAGTATAAACCGTATGATACAAATTAATTTTGGCAAGTCCAAAGTGACTAAAGTGTCTATTAAATTTTGTAGGCAATTGTTGACTCGGTTATATTTGGTAGATCACCATGGATAAGATTTTGGATTAAAGTCTGCTAACCTGTTGCCATAATCAGAATACCAGTTTGGTGTTTTTCTGTGTAGCTGTTGTATAAAACAACTACACATGCTTGCAGTTTTATTTGAGAGTGCAGGGTACAATAAACAGGCAGTTGTAGAGCTAATGTGCTAAATGCTTTCATTCATATGTTTAACTGATTTTCCATAACTCATCTGTCATAACACTTAAACCGGCACGACTCAGCAGGGACATGTCAAGCCAGATTATTCCTGTAATGTTTTTTTTTTTTTTTGGCAGGACAGTTTGTTTGGTTAAATGCAATCAGATTGTTAAAGTATGGCATGAATATCTAAGTGTGCAAATCCACAGTTGCATTTTTCATTGAAAATAATAAATGTAATAAAAGCCAGAGCATATACATCATTTACCATTATTAGCAAAAAACTCTAGGAAAGTTTTGATCTGACATCCCTCTCCAGTAATATGTGACTTCATTCTGGTAAAAGCACAGATGCGTTCTGGAGGAGGTGCTTGGTCACACCTTATATAAAGAGAGACATCTGAAAAGCGTAAATCACTGGAGCACCAGTCTGGTTCTTGTTCGTCTGCAGGGAACAGGCAGTTCTGTCTTGACGGCTACTGATTAAGACTGAATCAGGAAGCAGAGAGATAAAAGTTTTTATCAGAATAACATTTTTAACTGTATATATATATTTTTTTTTTTACATAAATCCACAATGGGCATGTGGACAAGAGTCGTATTCAGTTTGCTATTAATTTTACAACTCCTTGACACAGTGAAAACCCAAGGAATTGGTAAGTCCTTAAACTTTATTTTGAACAGTTTCTAAGAAGGTTATTGACATTTTCTTTCAGTGCATTTAAAGATTCTTGTCATTTTACCTTTTGCATTACGTATTGTACATGTAAATAAATAAATGATTCAGCATGAACATCATTTCCTACTGCTGAAATGTACTAAAAGACAATACAGTGCATCCGGAAAGTATTCATACAGTGCTTCACTTTTTCCAATTTTTTTAATGTTACAGCCTTATTCCAAAATGGATTAAATTCATTTATTTCCTCAAAATTCTACACACAATACCCCATAATGACAATGTGAAAAGATTTTTGAAATTGTTGCAAATTTATTAAAAATAAAAAACCTAAAATAAATAAAAATCACATGTACATAAGTATTCACAGCTTTTGCTCAATACTTTGTTAATGCACCTTTGGCAGCAATTACAGCCTCAAGTCTTTTTGAATATGATGCCACAGGCTTGGCACACCTGTCTTTGGGAATTTTTGCCCATTCCTCTTTGCAGTACCTCTCAAGCTCTATCAGGTTGGATGGGAAGCGACGGTGTACAGCTATTTTCAGATCTCTCCAGAGATGTTCAATAGGATTTAGGTCTGGGCTCTGGCTGGGCCACTCAAGGACATTCACAGAGTTGATATTTTGGCATTGTGCTTTGGCGTTGTGCTTTTGGTGGCTGGTTTTCTCCAAACGTAATGCCTGGCATTCACTCCAAAGAGTTCAATTTTAGTCTCATCAGACCAGAGAATTTAGTTTCAGATGCCTTTTGGCAAATTCCAGGTGGGCTGCTATGTGCCATTTACTAAGGAGTGGCTTCCATCTGGACACTCTACCATACAGGCTTGATTGGTCGATTGCGGCACAGATGGTTGTCTTTCTGTAAGGGTTCTTCTCTCTCCACAGAAGAACGCTGGAGCTCAGACAGAGTGACCATCGGGTTATTGATCACCTCCCTGATTAAGGCCCTTCTCCCCCAATTACTCAGCTTAGATGGCCGGCCAGCTCTAGGAAGAGTTCTGGTGGTTCCAAACATCTTCCACTTACGGATGATGGAGGCCACTGTGCTCATTGGAACTTTCAGAGCAGCAGAAATTTTTCTGTAACCTTACCCAGCCTTGTGCCTCAAGACAATCCTGTCTCGGAGGTCTACAGACAATTCCTTTGTGTTCATGCTTGGTTCGTGCTTTGACATGCACTGTCAACCCTGGGACCTTATATAGACAGGTGTATGCCTTTTCAAATCATGTCCAATCAACTGAATTTACCACAGGTGAACTCCAATTAAGCTGCTGAAACATCTCAAGAATGATCAGTGGAAACAGAATGTACCTGAGCTCAATTTAGAGCTTCACGGCAAAGTCTGTGAATACTTATGTACATGTGATTTTTCAGGTTTTTTATTTTTGATAAATTTGCAACAATTAAAAAAATCTTTTTTCACATTGTCGTTATGGGGTATTGTGTGTAGAATTTTAAGGAAATAAATGAATTTAATCTATTTTGGAATAAGGCTGTAACAAAAAAAATGTGGAAAAAGTGAAGCGCTATGAATACTTTCTGGATGCACTGTATGCATCTGTTAGGAAAGTCAATTATAATGCCACTAATGGTTTGGAAATCCCTCAGCATGCAATTGGATTAACAATGTTTTGAAGGGAATTTAATTCAAAATGAACAAATGATCAAAAGCATGAGCAACTGATACAGATCTGTTGACAAGAATGCATTTTTTTTTCCAGTTTATGATCTTCTGGTGTCACCGGATTGCTTACCTGACCTTCTGCAAGGAGGAATAAAGGCAAAGAATATGGACAATGTTTTTATCCTTGCAACCCTTCAGATGCAGAGCAAAACACCAACACGTGTCTTCCACATCTTCAATGCTCTAGACAACACAGATTATTTTGATTTCACTGTCCAGGGGAAACTCAACAGAGGTTTGTCTGACTAGACATGTTCAGTTATGGAATAGATACAGTTGTCAGAATTATTAGCCCTAGTCTATATTTTTTTCCCCAATTTCAATTGAGAGAAGATTTTTTTCAACACATTTCTAAACATAATAGTTTTAGTAACTCATTTCTAATAACGTATTTCTTTTATCTTTCCCATAATGACAGTACATAATATTTTATTACCTTTTTTTTTATACTAGTATTCAGCTTAAAGTGCAATTTTAAGGCTTAACTAGGTTAATTATGTTAATTAGGGAAGTTAGGACAAGTCATTGTATAACAGTGGTTTGTTCCATAGACAATCTAAAAAATAAATGACTTAAGAAGGCTAATAATATTGACCTTAAAATGGTCAATATTATTAGCCTTCTTAAGCAATTTCGTTTTTAAATGTATAGTCAATTTAATTGAATAAAAAAAAAATTAAACTGCTTTTATTCTAGCCAAAATAAAACAAATAAGGCATTCTCCAGAAGAAAAAATATTATAGGAAATACTGTGACAATTGTCTTACTCTGTTAAACATAATTTAGGAAATGTTTGTAAAAGATAAAGAAATTCACTGGAGGGCTAATAATTTTGACTTCTAATAATGATAAAGTTAACTTAATTGATTTGTGTCGGGACAACATTAGGGATTGTGGAACAGCATTTTTTTACAATGTATGTGGGTCAAAGATAAAAAAGGTTTACCAAACAAAATGATAAACGTTTAATGCAATTTTGTATTTTTAGAATTAATAAAAATTTTTAGCTAGCAAAAAATAATTACAAGTCATGTTTTTACCATCCATAGAAAACACCAGAAAACACCAGTTGTTGGACATCTTGTCAGGCATTTTTAGAAAAATATCATTTGATGAAGACATTAAAAGACACATTAGAGCCCTAAAATACTAATTAACTGTGTTACTTAGCCACTTAACCACTATATTTTACCTATTTGTTAGCAAGAGTTTTTTTTATCATTTAAAATTGTATTCAATATAATATATTTTGAAATATTTGTATATGTACACATCAAAATGGACGCCTAAACTTTGACCCTCATGCACTAAATACTCTTTCTGTTCGCAGTTATTTTGAAATATCTGAAAAGCAATGGAAAGGTCGGGACAACAACTTTCAGTAAAGTGCCACTGACAGATGGTCAGCACCACCACATACTGCTCCACTTCAGCGGCCTGCAGCAGGGAAGCTCTGCCACAGCCCTCTATGTGGACTGCAGACTGGTGGACAGAGTGTTGGACGTCCCGTTGGCTTTCAAATCCTTGCCACAAGCCCCCAAACGAGTCACACTCAAGACCCTGCCAACCTCGGCCCAGGTAAACCACGGAGACAGAACAAATAATGGCATTATTCTGCTGAGTTGTCTTGTTGGTCTCTTTTAAGTGCACTCAGCAGATTATTAAACTGAAGTGAAAGCATAAAAAAAACTGTTGTAAAATCAAAGCAATATGTGGAACTAAACTGTAATGAGGTGGTTTGGCAATGGAGGACAGGATCCAAATGCAGTTTATTAATTTTGTCAGGCAGATAAAGGTCAAAACAAGAACAGACAGGAGCATGAAGGTAATCCAGAGAGTGGTCAGAAAAACAGGTGAATGGTCAGGACAGGTGGCAAAACAACATAAACTATAAACAAAGCAAAGGTCAAAAGGCAAGGCCAGGCAAGGACTAGGATAATGCTTTGGAAATGCTCACTTACAGATCACAACTCAGCTGTGTGTATGTGTGAGTAGGGATGGCTGACGTAAATCAGATGTTTCGACACAGTTTCGAGATCCTGAAGCGCAAGTGTTTCAAAATACTGCACCGAAGCACAATCCGAAACACCCAGGTCACGTGACTAAGGTGATTCGAAACACACAGGTCACGTGACTAAAGTGTTTTGAAACACTTGGTCATGTGACTAAAGTGATTCAAAGCATCGATCCTTTCAGTAAAACTCTGTCTCAAATAGTCCAGTGGACTGTGTGTGTGCACATTGTTACTGTGCTGCAAATGGCTTTTGGGTTCGAATCCCTACTTGGACAAATACTCCGAAATTATGATCTTTTGTATTTTAATAATGTTACTGTTTTATGGGGTAGTCTAGATAGGATACAGCTGCGGATACGCCATCAATATAGCATCGTTTTTGTAACTGTATAACAATAATTAGTATTTTTACAGTACTGTGAGGGTTGGGTTTAGGGTTGGGGTAGATGTTAATAAAATACAATAAATGAGAAATTTAATGAATAATATAAATACTTCTCTTTAACTTCCGGCCGCAACTGTATTTGATCTAGCAACAACCCTGTTTTATGACCAAAACAAGACATATTTATTCACAAAGTGTTAATTCGGATGTCAGACCAATGTTAAAACAAAACACGTTACAAGAACAGAGCATTTCAAACCTAACATACATAGCTGCATCACCCTGGGTTCGAACCCATTATTTCTACATGCTAGTCATGAACTCTCACCGCTCCACTAAATCACTTGAAGCTTCAACTCTACAACGTGGGGTTTAATACCTCAAGTTGCTTAACTGTTTCTTTGCTGAAGCTGTTCCAGTGCAATACATACAGAATGACCACTAGGTGTCACTGTAGAGTGAGGTTTTGAAACGTTTCGAAGCTTCGACACATTTGCTTCGAGTGTTTCAGTGTTTCATGAAGCCTTGCTTTGCCTACCACTATGTGTGAGTGAGGTGTATATAGTCCTGGTAATCAGTCATCACGAGATTCAGCTGTGTGTTTGCAATCAAGGGGGATCTGGGCCAGGTGTGTGAGTGAAGTGCATGATGGGATCTGTAGTGCAGTTGAATGTGAGTGTTCTCCAGCAGCCTGCAAGAGCAACACTGCTGGTAATCATAACATAAACTATGTTCCAAAGTTGAAGCTGATATCCATCAAATTGTGGTTGCTATTCAATGCATTCCTGTTACAAATTCAAAGTTCACCCAAAAATTTAAATGTACTCACCCTTAAGTGGTTCCTAATCTTTATTGGTTTCTTTATTCAGTTGAACACAAAATAAGATGTCTTAAGACTCTTAGAAATGCGTGACCATTTACTTCCATAGTAAAAACAAAGGAAAGTCAATAGTTACCAATTTCTTTTACCAACCTCTTTTAAAATAACTTCTTGTGTGTTCGACAGAAAAAAAGAAACTCAGTGAGTGTATGATGACAGAATTTTCTATTTTGGTTTAAACTATCCCTTTAATTAAATTTAATATAGCACTTCTATCACAAAACAGTTATAAAATGTGCAATCTTAACTGATTTTGTTGACTGATATCTTGAGATACGGTTTGTTAAGATTATAAAACATAATTGATTGTAAAATAGTAGATTTTAATATGTAACTTGACACCTCCCTCCTGGAGGTTAATAGAGGATGATTACTACAAGATTACTACTTTTTTAGTACTTTTAGTTATTAGTTCTTTTAATTTTGTATTTATTTTTATTTATCGAGTTATTTCGTTATTTTTAGTACTGGTACACTGAGAGTTAATGGGTTTTTAAAAGACTTTATACATAGAGAAAAATATAAGAGAAAAAAAAGGTTCAGTATTACTGTCAAGAGCTATAGAAAGCATCTCTTTTTTCATCCATTGAGAAAATTAACCTTGGATTAATTATAGTAAAAGTGTAATAAACATGTTTTTTTGTAATAAACATGTTTTACTGCAAAATACCATAGTTAAAATATAGTTAGTGTAGCAAAAACCTTGATTGATTTGTTGTTAAAGTACTATAGCTCTGTTTTTTTGGTGTTATTTAGTAAATCATAATTTTAATAATGGTAAGGGATTACAGTTGTGTCTGCCACTGTAAGCGGGATATTAAATGTAAACAAGTCCTTTTGAAGCTCAAACAAATTGAGTTGTGTACTTTATTTTGTGTAATCTCATGATTTTGTTATACGATTTTAGTCGGGCAGCAGTGTCTTATGCCAAATTTCAAAAGATGGCAACTCTGGTTTAATCTATGTAATGAACATGTCCCTGTGTTGCAGGATACACTGTCAGACCTTAAACTTGTGCTTGATGAGTCCATTGATAATGTGGTGGAGCTTCAGGACTGCAGTACACTTTCAGAAATGACTGAACAGAAAGAAACACTGCAACTGCTTGGTGAGGCTGATGCTTCTCTGTCCTCTGTGCCCTATGATTATTGAAGGTCCCGTGAAATTAAAATAAAGTTAGTATCAGTATGTTTGTTTTAAGGATATCTATAAGCTAGTGTGCTCCAAAACAGTGACACAATTAGCGTTAAGAAGATATAAACCTGATATAAACATCCAAAACTTGTTTGTCACTTAATAGATCAACAATTTTTTTCATGTCACCTCAGTTTCTCATCAAATCTTGACCAATCAAATTCTCTCTAGTATCTGTCATGTGCCACCCCCTTCAAGACACATCTCATTTGCTTTTCATTTGATGCGCTTGAGCTCAACTACTCTCAGGCCCCGTTTACACTAATACGGTTTAGTTCTAAAACGCATAAGTTATGCCTTCCATCCACACTACCCCAGAGTTTTCGACCCCCGAAAACGGATCGTTTTGAAAACGCTGAAGAGGCCGTTTTCATTTTAAAACGCTGCTGTTCCGTTTCAGTGTGAATGGGGAAAAGGAGACATCTGAAAATGGAGGCTTGGCTGTAAACATTTGCGCTACCTGATTGGGCCTTTTTCTCAATATCAAGTACACAAAGTTCAGAGTTGCATCTTTTCCCTGTAAGTTCAGACTTCACAAGTTTATAACGAACTCCTGAGGACGTGAGGACACATCGGGTAAATCTTCAAATGTAACGGCAGTGTACTTTTATAACATCATCTTAACAATAAAATGAAAACATGACATAAAGCACTGTCTCTCTTAATATTTTTACTAACAACCTAAACATAACAGACACCAAAAATGTTAATGAATCTTGTACATATTTATATGCCCGTCATCTTCACTGTATGTAAATTTATAACAAAACGGAGCCTCCTTTTATTTTCATTGAAAAATTTGAAACATTAGGCTCACTGTGTGGTTTTGGCAATATGTGTTTAATGTCAGGCTATATAGACACAATAGATATATGTACTGATATATGCACACAATAAAGATTATCAGAGGAAATGCATGATGCAATACGAAATAGCCATCTCTTTTGCTGAATATAATAATCCGTAAGCTATAATTTTAATAATCAATGATAATTATAAAAGTATAAAGTACAATAGGTTTATACAGTATAGGAAATAAAGGCAAGCAATAGGTCAAACGTGCGGAATCAGTGTACGGGTTACATAAATTAATAGGTATATTAACTTATCTTTGCGCTCAGCCAAAACACATAACCTGAGAACAAGTAGGCTAATAGAGTCAAAAGACCGACTCGTTAGATATATGTCTGTACACAAGATGAATTATACATTGCGTTTAACAACTACAGAGAGATGAGATCCAGTGGCAGATTCGGGATGGACTGGCCGACGTTCGGCTGCTCTCAGCCGGGAAGGTGTGCTCAGAGCTCCCATTGACTGCCTGGAGCTCAGACATGAGAATACGCTGAAGCAGCTTTCAGGAAATGCCACAGTGCGTGTATGGTTACGTGATGTGCGTTTTCAGCGGTGTAGTGTGGACGGAGAGCTTTTCAGAAACGCTAGATGAAACTCCAGTGTGGATGTGGATTGTTTTCACTCTAAAACGTTGTTTTAAAACGTATTAGTGTAAACGGGGCTTCACTGGCAGAGCTGTGATAAAAAGGGGAGGAGCTACTCCCCACCCTCTCTTCATGTTTCAGTTGAGATTATGTCAAACCTCGAATAAAACATATTTCAAAGCACTTGACGGGACCTTTAATATTATTACAGAAAATATCACATCATGTTATCTGTTTTTGAAGGAACAACCTCAAAGGTAGAAGCTGGCCCGATGTTTGAGCTCATGCGTATGATTCAAGAGTTGAAACAGAAGGTGGATCAGCAGGTATTTTTAATTTGTGTCGAGAAATAGTTCCTTAAAGGATAGTTCACCCAGAAATTTAATTTGGTTCATCATGTAATCACACTCATGCTGTTACAAACCTGTATGAATTTCTGTCTTCATGAGAGATGTATCGATGTTAAGAAATGAATTCTCCTCACTAAATCAGCCAAATAATTCACTCATCAGGCTTCAGTTGTAATTGAACGAATCATCAAACATGGTCATCAAACAGTGCTAAAGAAAACTTGAAATATAGCATAGAAGTATGAACTATTTTTTTATGACAAATGTGTTGCTTTAGCACATTTTTTTGAAGATTGAAAACTCCCAATTCATAAGTGACCAGAGTAATTCTTAAAAATGCTCCACACATTCCATTAAGCTTTGTGCCAACCTAATTACTTTCATTTAATGAATTTTGAGTCTGATCTTTTTTTAATTCATTTAACAGAATCAGTTTGAAGGATTCATTAATCAAGCTTCAATTCTGATTGAGTGATTTGGTGATGAACAGATGATGATTATTAGTGACTATCAGTTTAAATTTAAAGGGCTCCTATTTTCAATCAATTCGGTGGGCGGGGAAAACCGCACTCCTACATCACATTGTGGTGGGCCTCAAAATCGCTGGGATATGGATCCTATTTTAAATTTAAAAAAAGAAACTTGTTGTGTTTATATCACCAAAATATGACAGTGGACACACTATACATACACACAGTTCTGTCCAAACAGCGTCCAAACGTTAAAATCTGGTCCTCACGAAAAAAGAAAACTTTAAAAGTTTTTGAACACTTCCAGTTTGTATCAATAGTGACTTAAAACAAACCTCAAGTATCATGACTTTCTTTCTTTGAGAATTACTGATGCCAGAGACATGTATTTTGTGCCAGATTTAGTCACTGAATAATTTTAGGCCAACAGATCAGTCTGAATGATTTATTGTGATTTGCTATCTCACTGATTCACTGATGATATCATTAAAACATGATAAATGATAATTGTTTTAAATGTGGTGTTTTTACACACTTTTTGGAGTTCAGAGACTTCAAATTCCTAGCATTTGTGACTTAACTCTTAAAAATGATCCACATAAGTCATTTAAGTTGTTAAAAACGCGTCACTTAGATGCCAGACTTATTTAGATACCAGATTCAATTTTTCTTTTGAGTCTGATTTCTTCAATGAATCACTCAATTCAGTTCACGGAATCATTCTCAATGATTTGTTCATAAATCAGGCTTCAAATCACCGATTCGAAAATTAGTTTTTACATCCCTTTCAAGTTTAAAAACTTTAAATACAGCATAAGTGCCATGAAAAATTCTGAAAAAAGTTTCCACAAATGTCATTTACTGTAGCATGTAACACTGAAATGAAGCTAAATATGACAGACTTTTCATTTTTTGGTTGAACTATCTATATAGTTTCTCCACAACTTGTAATTCACCATAATGACCATCTGTTTTCATAACAGACCAAAGAAACTGCTGACCTGAAAAAGACGATCTTGGAGTGCGTTCCATGCAATGGTAAGATTCTTATTAGGTAATTCTTAAAGGTAAAAAAAAAAGAATTAATGAGGAAACATTTTGCTTTAAAAATCATGTCAGTGCTCAGCCAAATCGTGTCAGTGCTCAGCCAATTTTAAGTAGAGCCAGTTAGTAGAAATATTTTTAATGAAGACGCTGAAGGTGTCCGACAAGTGAACTGTTCTTCATGATTTTCAGGATTAGGAGGACAACAACATGCAGCACTACAGAATAAAAAGCCATCCAATTGTGGACCAGGGGTCTGTTTTACACAAGACTTGTGTGTTGAAAAAGCTGATGGGGTGGACTGTGCACCTTGTCCTGACGGTTACACTGGAGATGGAGTCCATTGTGATGATGTAGATGAGGTTAGACTTTCTAATTTATTTGTTTACATTAACTAATCTTAGGAAGAATTTATATTTACTTGCAGTATTTATTTAAACAAAACCTCAGCTTCTACTATGTTTAGCATTATACATGGGTCAAGTATGAGATGTCCCAATTTGGTGTTTCATCAAATTAAATCACAAAAGTGTTTTTAAATAGATATTAAATGCATTACAAATTTCTACTTTTCAGGAAAATAAAATGTCATAATATTTAACGTAACATATATGTTGATGTAAAAATGAAACAACATGCTTATTCTGAATGGTACTTATTCAAATGAATAATAGCTGAGCATACAAAATTTTGTTATATTTTATTATATGCAAGTTATTTATAATTTAAATAGTAAAATTTAATGGTTTGAAGGATAGTGGCAAGATAAAAAAATTAAAAAATTACAATGAGGGCTTGCCTTATTCATTTATTCATTTATTTATTTATGCAGAAACACTGAGATCTTTAAATTGAGTTTTTGGTAATAAACCATCAAATAGTACCTGTTTAAATATGTGATAATTTTTTTAATATAAATTTGTTCAACTGAATGACATTTAAGAGGGTGTCTTTTATAAATCATGGTAAAAATTTAACATTTTTGCTCAGAACTCAGTGTTTAGTATGGTAATAAGTAGAGCACAATAACACTCATGAAGACTTTTATTTTATATATATTTTTCCATTACTCACTGCAGTATCTCTGTTAGCTCAGACTGTTCAACACTGTGCTCTTCTTAACTGATGAACAATAAAACTCAGTCAGGAACACATAATGATTTATTAACATTTTATCAGGCTTTCAATAGGGTTTTATTAGACTAATTATTAAGCGATTGCATAAGCTCTATGGTAATACCCTGTGGTTTTTATAGAAGTTTTCGCATCTTGCATGACTTCATGTACTGCCGAGGATTGATTGTGAACATCATAAACCCAGCTAACTTTATAAACTGTTCAATTGCAGTGCCAGTTCAACCCATGTTTCTTCGGTGTGCGGTGTGTGAACACTGCTCCGGGGTTCAGATGTGAACAGTGTCCACGAGGCTTCAGCGGCCCAGAGGTTCAGGGTGTTGGTGTTAATTACGCTCAGACAAACAAACAAGTGGGTATTTGGGACAATGCTTAATTTAATTACGTTTCCACTCTCAGAAAAAAGGTACAGAAACTGGGAGGCTACCTTATTTGCCTTTAAGGTATTAATATGTATTATTATATATTTCACATGTACATACTATGTTCTTATATTGATTATCTGAACTGGGTAATAACTAGATGCTATTATTTTGAACAAATTTTGAACAAATAAATACAACACTGGTGAACATAATGATTATATTCCCCTGTGAACACGTCATGTTTATATATGTATGTAATTTATAAAACAATATATCTTTTGAACAGTAGTATATAGGAAATATATTATATACATATCTGGGTCACACTTTACAATAAGGTTTTGTTAATGTTAGTTAATGTATGTAATAATGAACAATACAATAATGAATAATCCAATATAATAGCATTTGGTATGCATATAATGCACTGTGAGTTAATGAACTAACAAAGAACAACTAACAATTTCTAACAAATATGAATAAATACTGTAATTTAATGTATTCTTCATTGTTTGTTTGTGTTAGTAAATAAATACATTAACTAACATGAACTAATACAACATTATTGTAAAGTGTTATCGATACCTGTTATTTAACTGAATAAAAATGTAAGATTTAAAACTCTCCCTTATATCAGAATTGTAGTATTGTAGTATGTCATGATACTCAATATTTGCGGTATTAAAAACAGTGATGTTTTCGTACCAGTTTTACATGTCCATAAATATAGTACTATCAGGTCCAAAAACATGGTAAACCACGATACGTTTTTGTTAGTGATTTTCAGGTAGCATTTTATTTTACAGTCCTGGTTTGCATATTCATACACTGTAATAAAATATGATCAAAAATTCATGTCTTATAATAATAAGTTAATCAGGTTCCAGCTTTATTTTTTTAAGTTATACAAATGTTAACTTACTGTTTTAAGTCAGTTTAACTGCTGTAAGTTGACATGACTTAAAAATTTAAGGCAGCAACAAATTTTTAAGTGTACTATGTACTTACAGTCATTAAATAAACTGCATAATAACCTTAACCTTAAACCTAAACTCCACCTATGTAGTTAATTTATATAGCTTCTTTAGCTCAATAAACTACCAATTAGCTGCTTATTAATAGTTAGTAAGCTAGTAGTTGGGTTTAGGTATTGGGTAGGGATGTAAAATAAGATCATACTTTATACGTGCTAATAAACAGTTACTATCTTAATAAATAGAAACCAGTAGTACATAGTGTGAATTGTTACTTGAACTAAAGTGTTACCCCTTTTTCTTATCAGATCTGTAATGACATTGATGAGTGCCAGGTGGATAACGGTGGCTGCACACCCAATTCAAACTGCCATAACACAATGGTAAGATTATAAGATTACACATTATCCTTGTGTGGCCAATGTAAAATGCAGTAAATGTATTGACTTGTCAAAGTGTTGCTGTCTTGTAGGGAGCGTTTCACTGTGGAAGCTGTGAGGCCGGCTTCACTGGAGACCAGAACACTGGCTGTAAAATTGCAGGCCCTGACGCTGCTCCTCTGACAGACAGACTGTGTGGAAACGGCCAGCCAAATCCCTGTGACATCAATGCGGAGTGTGTTGTGGAGAGAGACGGCAGCATCAGCTGTGTGGTGAGATATTGAGCATTAAAACTGGTGTTTCGTTTTCTCAAAGGTGCTGTATGTGCGTTTTTGACTCTTCTGAATCATAGAAATACCATAATATGTTTGCAGATTTTTGAGAAACATGCTAAGTGAACATATTTGTTTATCTGAAAAACAATGTTTAAGTCAGTTGTTCTTCTTTGAAAATGTGCGCTTCGTTTAGGAATGTCTATCTTTGTTTTGGTCTCTATAACCTGCCCACTGCCGGTTTACCCAATCATATTTCAGCACCCCAGGTAGCCTTAGTGGAAAACACTGTGTTTCATTTCAGACATGAAGGCTGTCTCAATGTATGAGGCTGCGGCTAAAAACGCGACCTCTGGAGGACAGCAGCAGCCTCTGAAATGAGACGCAGATTCAGAGTTATAAAAATCCACACAAATTAATAAAAAATCTGCTGCTGCATTCAGTATGGCAATACATGTCACGTAAAAAGGTATTCAACTCACATTGGTAACATTTAACAATTAATAAAGTGCATCAGTGGCTAAGGTGACATTGTCATAGAAGTGCATGCTGTTGTTCAGCCGCGAGAAATTTAAACCATTTCAAAAGAAGAAATTTCAAGTGATGGTAAGGACAAAAACTCCTTTTAACATGGAAAATATTCCTTTTGTCGCATGTAGTTCAGACACTATGTAGGCTCCATAGTCAGGCACACTCACTCCTGTTGGTGTCGTCAATCTGGCAACCTGCGCTTGCATGGAGTTGTTGGGGAAGGAGGGCCCAGGTGAAAAACTGTTTTAAATTAGGAGTGCAATACCTTGTTCAACCACTGGGTGTCCATCTTACTTCATCTTTAAGAAAACAAAGAATAATTGATGGCAAGGCTTGAATTATTAGAAAATAAGGCACACCTGAAGTGGCGATGCGGCCACAATGTGAAGCGAAGTAGCAGTTACATATCGGTTGTGCATTTTTTTTGTTCGAATAATTCAGCTGGATGTGCTCTGTTATCTTTGTTGAACTAGAATTACTAACTAAAACCGAATATATAAAACCTAATTAAAAATGTGTTCACAAAATAAAAACTAAACTAAAACTAACAAAAAAACATTAATGAAATGAACTAAAACTAAACTGAAATGTACATCAAATATAAAAAATAGTATTGAAATAAAAACTATTTTAAAAACACAAAACTGTAAGCTTGATTTGGGACTTGCCTGGGACTGCTTAAGCCATATGATTCCTGGCAAAATAATAACATAACTGTTCAACAGCCAATCAGAATCAAGCATTCACCAGCCCTCATGTGTAAATAGTTATGTTTCTACTGCAATGACACGCTGTTGAAATATAAATAATAGTAATAATAATAATAATAAATGAGGCATCGTATCATTAACAAGTTAACCCTTGTGTGTGAATTTTAAAAAAAGTTACACACAGGTCCACAGAGGACAAAAATGGGTTGAAAGTTGAAAGTTTATTTGCACATATAACATTTAAAATACAACTTTACAAATCCAATAAAATAGGGGAAAAAAAAAAAAAATGAAAATACTGTGCAGGAGAGAGTGAGAACACCCTGAGGTCTTATAAGACCACCTCCCCAAAATCCCATTAAATGGACATAAAGTTACATGATCAAACAAGACAATACAATCACACATCAAGCATTGAAATATAACAATTTAACAAAATAAACTTATTTATATATTAACATTATTTTCAGCTCGCTTTTGAAAGAGTTTAGAGTGGTTTTCATCTTTAAAGCGGGGTCTAAATGATTCCAGAGGAAAGGCCCTCTGTATTTCAATGTAGATTGATTGGCCGTAGTTCTACAAAAAGGAAGATAAAAGTCTTTGCAGCACCTTGTGGAGTAAGCATGAACATCCGAAGAATACATGAAAAAATGATTAAAAGCTTTGGGCATAATATTTATCATATTCACATACTTATACATAAAGATATTTATGCAATAGATATTAACATTAAATATAGCCAAAATGTTATATTTTATGAAAAGCGGAGCAGAAGATGACAATCTATTTGATTTACTCATAATTCTTAAGATTTTCTTTTGTATTCATAAAATCTTATTTAGATATGTTTGGCATGTTGCACCCCAAACAATATTACAGTACAGAATGTAGGGATAAATTAAACTATAATATAATGTTTTCATACATAACATATCAATTAAAGAGCCAACTCTACTCAATATACCAACAGATTTCATTATTTTTCTACAAACATGTTGAATGTGATATTTCCAGGTTAGTTTGTTGGTCAACAATGACACCTAAAACTTTTATTTGGTTCACTTGACTAATTTTTAAACCATCAATTGATACCTCTATGTCCTGACAATCTCCTTTATTTTTTGTAGAAAAAATCATATAATTAGTTTTTTTGTATATTAAGAGAGAGTTGATTTACTTTAAACCATTTAGAAATGTTTTGTAACTCTTGATTTGCTTCTCTTATCAATGTGTTAATGTTAGAATGACATAATAGAAGACATGTATCGTCTGCAAACATAAGTGGCATAACATTTTTACAAACAAATCTTAAATCATTGATATAAATTAAAAATAATAGGGGTCCCAAAATGGACCCCTGCGGTACCCCGCATAATAGTTTCCGCCTACTTGAGCTCAGATTGTTAACATAAACAAATTGTTCTCTCTCATCCAAATAGTTTTGTACCCAATTTAAGGCTATATGTTTAATGCCATAATTTTCTAATTTTGCTAAAAGAATATTATGATTTATTGTGTCGAATGCTTTTGACAAATCTAAAAATATACCAATAGAGTTGTTTTTCTTATGCAGATTGTTTGTGATTTCGTCAACAAACTGTAAAGGAGCCATTTCTGTAGACATGTTCTCTCTGAAGCCATACTGGTGATCATATAAGATCAAATTTTCTGTAAAGTGTTTTAATATCCTTTTATAAACTAGTTTTTCCAGTATTTTAGAAAACAAAGGTAGAACTGAAATAGGTCGATAATTATTAAATAAATGCGAATTCCCAGACTTAAACAAAAGAGTTACTTTAGCTAATTTGAGATCTCTTGGTACAACACCTGTTTTGAGTGACATAAGTTACAGGCTCAATAATAGAGGAAGCTACTTTTTTTAAAAGACTAGCTCTAATTTCATCATGTCCTGGAGCTGTGTCCTTCATCCTTACTATGATTTCAAGCACTTCATTAGGAGTTGGAGGATCAAATTCATTTAAACAAGGATAAGGCAGATCAAAAATTTGTGAAGTAAATTTTCCTGTATTCACAATGTTTTTTGCCAGTGAAGGACCAACATTCACAAAGAAATCATTGAAACCATTTGCTATATCGATAGGGTTTTGATAATTCTTAATACCATCAGATAACTGAGATGGAATACCTCGAGTTGTTTGCTTTTTTATTTATTAATTCATTTATAACATTCCAGGTGTTTTTTATATTTTCACTTGAATTTCCAAACTTTTCAGAAAAATATTTTTTCTTGGCATCTTTTGGAACTTTGCTGAATCTATTTTTTATATTTTTTATAATACGCATTATTTAACAGTGTGGGGCTAATGAGGGATTTTTTTTATACAACTTATTTTTAGTAATGGAAGATTTTCTTAATGCAGGTGTAAACCATGGCTTAGAAATATTCCTGTTTTTACTTCTACTTTGTACCAACGGAAAACATTTATCAAACAAAGATGAAAATATATTCATAAATGTCTGATAAGCTGTTCTATCATTTTGAACTGTTCAATCTATCATTTTATTTTAACCCTTTGAATTACAGTTTGTAATTTTTTTTTCTGTATACTAAAGGCTTTTGGGATTATTATAGTCTTGGATAAGTCAATGACAAAAAAACAACAACAACTATAATTTTGATGTTTTGTGTAGTGTAGTGTCACAACACTCACACATTGCAATGACATGATTGGCAAGCATTGAATAGACTATTTTCTCATGACTGAAGCCTACTACTATCACTCGATAATTAAGACATTTTAAAACGATGAAATGAGTACAAAACAGACTTTTTCTTTTCGGGACACTAAAGTTGAGCTGAAATATGGGACTGTCCTTAGAAATCTGGGATATCTGGTCACAAAAGAAAGTCATGGAATGGTTCATCTTGGTGATACTTATGCCTTGTTTTATGTCATGACATGTTTTATATTCTTATTGTTATTAGTGCAAAATTGGCTGGGCTGGAAATGGCTACGTTTGTGGAAAGGACACAGACATTGACGCCTATCCAGATGACATACTTAAGTGCAGAGATGCAACCTGTAGAAAGGTAAGATTCATGTTATCTGCTGTTTCAGTTGTTATGTTATGATTTTTGTTCAGTTGTGATATATTAAAACAGAGATATTTCATATATCTTTAAATGTTGATAATAAAGTTCAACGAGAACACTTTAGTTTGGGTTTGTACACTATTACCAATAACTTTTGCTGCAGTAAACTTAATTTACTGCTTATTAATAGTTAAGGTAGTTGTTGTAGAGCTTAAGTTTAGGTTTTGTATTGGATTAAGGGATGTACAATGTTGTCATGTTGAATAAGTCATTAATATGTGCTTGATAAATAATAATAAAAAGTCAATAAGAGTTCAAAGTGAGAATTGGCTCTAATACTTAAGCGCTACCATTTCAGTTTGTTAGCATTAGATATACAGCGTTTATTAATCTAGGATAATTTACAGTTATACAGAATAGAAATTGAA
This sequence comes from Danio jaintianensis, assembly GCA_903798115.1. NCBI lineage: Eukaryota > Metazoa > Chordata > Actinopteri > Cypriniformes > Danionidae > Danio > Danio jaintianensis. The sequence continues at coordinate 6,425,364 of CAIGQV010019084.1, forward strand.
TGTAAAAACAAAATACAGTTTTTTTCTCTAGGGCTATGTTTTATTTGATCAAAAAAGAAGAAAATTCAGTAAAAACTATTATTTTATTCAATATTATTCAATATTAATTGTTATGATTAAAAAATAAATAAAGTTTATTATTTCTGTGTAATTTATGTGCTGGTGAAGCGGAATTTTTTGGTTTTCATTATCATGATCCATCAGAAATCATTCTAATCATTGGGATTCGTGAATTGAAAGTTCAAAAGCAGTGTTTATTTGAAATATAAATATTGTTTATATGGATAATTTAATGCATTCTTGCTGATTTAAAATCAATTTCCTTTTAAAAAGATCTTACCCAAAACCTTTGAATGTTGTTATTAGTGTTTAATCGTGTTAATACATGTATGTTAATGTTAATAAAATCATAGTCATTCATAATTGAGTAATATTTATTATTGGTATATTTAGAAATTAACATTATTCAAGAATAAATATGTTTGATATGTTTTGGTATTGTATAACAAGTAACATAAAAACTAAACCATATTGTAAAGTGTTGCTAGTTTAACTCACTTTGTATTTTTCAGGATAACTGCATGTTTGTTCCCAACTCTGGCCAAGAAGACGCCGACAGGGATGGGAGGGGAGACGCGTGTGATAAGGATGCAGATAGTGATGGCATACTTAATGATCAGGCACGGATCAAATATCACTAGATTTATAAACAAAGCTTTCCTTCAGCTGAAAAGCTTATATAAATGCCTGTATTCCTACAGGACAACTGCTGGTTGACACCTAACATAGACCAGAAAAACAGTGATAAAGATCTGCATGGTGACGCATGTGATAACTGCATAAATATAAAGAACCCAGACCAGCGTGACACAGACAATGATGGACTGGGAGACGCCTGTGATGATGACATCGACGGGGACGGTAATTTCAGATTTACTCACTATCAAGTTTTTTTCTTTCTGTTGAACACAAAAGAATACATATTCAAGAAAGTATGTAACCAGACAGTTGATGATATATTGACTTCCATTAATACCAGCTGTCAACAATGTGGATTACAACATAATATCTTTGATTGAGTTTGACTGATCTAAGAAACTCATAAAGGCTTGGAACAACTTAAAGGGATAGTTCACCCCAAAATGAACATTCTGTCATCATTTTCTCACCGTTCAAACCTTTATGAGTTTCTTTCTTCTGTTAATCACAAAAGAAGATATTTTGAAGAAAGCTGAAAACCTGTAACCATTGACTTCCATAGTGTTTGTTTTTCCTACTATGTGAGTCAATGGTTACAGTTTTCAACTTTCTTCAAAATATCTTCTTTAGTGTTCAACAGAAGAAAGACACTCATAAAGGTTTGGGTTTGAGTAAATAGTGAGTATGTTTTCATTTTTGAGTGAACTATCCCTTAAAGGGTCAGTACATGATGTCATATAGTAGTTTAGTTTGAAAAATAATAAAATTATCTCTTTAATTCAGGTCTTATTTTGTCAAATTTTGTTCGCTTCTTTTCTACAGTAGCATTTCATGTGCCATCCGGCTGCTAAGTGGCCAAAGACACCTTTTTTTTTATTGGCAGAAATGGTTGTTATGTTTTAAATATACTTTTTGCCCTTCAGGCCTGTTTTCTATCTGGATTTTCCAGAGCTTAGGTCATTTTTATGAGGAAAAACAGAAGCTTCTGTGTTTTAAAAGCTCAAATTAGAGAGCTCTTTAGCTTGCGCGGGTCATGTAAAACTGAAGTGACCTGTAAAGATATTAGCCGTGTTTACTGCGCCACACTGATCATTTTCTTTCAAATGCCCAATTATTCCTTCCAGTCTGAAAAGTGTAAAATGGAGTCCAGGTGGTTTTTGACATTTAAGGTCTGCTCATCAAGGCAGAAATCCAGACACTTGATTAGATACTTTAAGGCTTGGTCATGGCTCCTTCAAGCGACCACATTTCCACAGAGATCCCAAGCCAAGAGCTGCTGGCGCGTGGAAACTATTCCACAGAAGTCTTTTTTCCGAAACACTGCCACCTTGTGACATAACCGCACACAAAGACGTCACTGTATGCAAGTCTAGAACAGTGCAATGCTTTTCTGCTGATGGAGTTTGCTCCGTTCAGTGAAATTTTAGAGAGTACACCTCTGGATGTTTTTGACTGATGCTTTCACTGGAGCTGCTTTATTTTATATCCTGGCTGATTGCATCTGTGTGCTTTTTTTCTGTACATCTGACAGGTTTGAAGAATATCCTGGATAACTGTCAGAAAGTTCCCAACCCTGACCAGAAGGACAAAGACAATGATGGTGTTGGCGATGCGTGTGACAGCTGCCCTGATGTGCCGAACCCCAACCAGGTGTCTATTCTATTCTATTCTATTCTATTCTATTCTATTCTATTCTATTCTATTCTATTCTATTCTATTCTATTCTATTCTCACTCACTCTCCTTCAGATTAGTCCCTGCTTTATCAGGGGTTGTCACAGCGGAATGAACTGCCATTTACTCTGACATATGTTTTACACACCGGATGCCCTTCCAGCTGCAACCCAGCACTGAGAGTGCAACACACAGTGCTGGGAAAGACCCACACACTCTCCCATATACACATTAAGGCCACTATACACTGTAAAAATCAGTTCCCCAGCGGGAGGGGAACTTCAATGCTATGTGGAAACTTCCACTATGGGGATTTCGTCAGAAACCAATCATCTGAAAGAGTAATAAAACGGGCCAATGAAATGCCAATGAGTTGGCGGCGTCAGCGTGCACTGCTGGCAGCAATTACAATCATCTGTTGTATAAAGTGCCCGCTGTGCATCGCAAGACACCTTATTGCTTTCAGAGCCTCACGCTACTGAGAGAGTCTTCGGGTTCCTCCAAACCTCCTTCGAGAGAAAGAGAGAGCACCCTCTACGAGGCATGCCTACGCCCTAAAGTGGAGTCTATTCGCTGTGTGGTGCGCTTCTCTCCGAGAAGGACCTGGACATGCCAGATCAGTGTGATGCTATCCTCCTTCAGCTGGCTGGAGCTAAGGCTGTCCTCTCCGCACTGATGGGTTGGCGTTACGATCATCCCCGCTCTGAGGACAACGGCGCCTCTGGGAAAGCATCGCCTCATCATCCAGTTCCCAGATGCGCAGACGCTGGATATTTAATCAATCCTGTCCCCCTCTCATACCCACTTGGAGATCTCTCTTAGGAGAGGTCTGCTCGATCCACTCGACTCAGTATCTTAAGATTTCTGTCCAGTTAGCCACCTCTGCTGGTCGCATTGACATCGGCCAAGAGGGTCAGGTATCTGGAGGCATTTCGGTCAGCGAAGTGTGCCAGCAATTAGGGCCGGCCCACTCTCACGTTTCCTGAGACCCCGTCCCACCTAGGTGCCCGAGGTTCCTACAGCGCTTCTTTTTTAGACTACATAGTGAACATGCAAGCGCTGCCCACGGAGGAGGCAGACCCAGCCCCTTTTTTTGCTGTGTCCTGTTCGCGCTCTGCGCTATGTGACCGCATTAGGCAGCTCCTTTTCTGTTATGATCAGCATACGGGAAGTGCCGTATCCATACTGAGGTGTACTGAAATGCTATGTTCCTTCGCCACAGCGGTTGCGCCTTAGCTGACAGCTGTGTTCGGCTCTTCAGCTAGAAAAGGTGTCTTGCGATGCATGGCGGGCATCTTTATACAACAGATGATTGTAATTGCTGCCAGCTGTGCACGCTGACGCCGCCAACTCATTGGCATTTCATTGGCCCGTTTTATTACTCTTTCAGATGATTGGTTTCTGACGAAATCCCCATAGTGGAAGTTTCCACATAGCATTTCCGTTCCCCCCCTCGGGGAATGAGGGTTACGTAGTAACCGTTTCATTATTTTACGGGGTTTTTTCGGCAGCTGGGGTGCCGGAAAAAAAAACGTAAAATAACGGCTGTTAAATTACAGAAATTTACCATAAAATAACGGACGTTAAAGTACATTTCCTTAAATTTAAATTTCCGTAATTTTAATTATGTAATTTACCGTCTGTTATTTTACAGTAAATTTCTGTAATTTAACAGCCGTTATTTTAAAATAATTATAAATATAACAGATTTTTTTACAGTGTAGTTTAGCAAATTAATCTATATGGCATTTCTTTGGACTGTTGGGGAAACCAGAGAACCCACACTTTTAGATTTCAGATTACATTGTCCTTAAAACTAATATAAAATATACTAATATAAAAGAATATTTTTTAAAAATACGCCAAATATATGTTCTAAAGGTACCATAGAGTGTGTTGATTAAATATGTAAAATTGTTCTCTGATATCTAAATAGTAGGTACACTTGAAGTCATAATTATTAGCCCTCGTGTGAATTTTTTTCTTTTTCAATTATTTCCCAAATGATGTTTAACAGGGCGTTTCTGTGTGGAGTTTGCATGTTCTCCCCGTGTTGGCGTGGGTTTCCTCCGGGTGCTCCGGTTTCCCCCACAAGTCCAAAGACATGCAGTATAGGTGAATTGGGTAGGCTAAATTGTCCGTAGTGAATGGGTGTGTATGGATGTTTCCCAGTGATGGGTTGCAGCTGGAAGGGCATCCGCTGCGTAAAACATATGCTGGATAAGTTGGCGGTTCATTCCGCTGTGGCGACCCCAAAAGGGACTAAGCCGAAAAGAAAATGAATGAATGAATGAATGATGTTTAACAGAGCAAGGAATTTTTCACAGTATTTCCTTTAATATTTTTTCTTCTGGAGAAAGTCTTATTTGTTTTATTTCGGCTAGAATAAAAGCTGTTTTACTTTTTTTTTTAACCATTTTAAGGTCAATATTATTAGCCCCCTTAAGCAGTATTTTTTCCATTGTCTACAGAACAAACCATCATTAAACAATGATTTGCCTAATTACCCTAACTTGCCAAATAAACCTAATTAACCTAGTTAAGCCTTTAAATTGCACTTTAAGCTGAATACTAGTATCTTGAAAACTATTTAGTAGAATATTATGAACTGTCATGAACATGGCAAAGACAGAAGAAATCAGTTATTAGGAATTAGTTATTAAAACTATTATGTTTAGAAATAACAGAAAACAGAAATTGGGGAAAAATATATAAAAGACCCATCCCTCACTGACAAAGGTCCAGAATTTGTCATGAGCTTATTTGTCCTATTTTGACTGCTATGCCATTATAAATTGTGAAAATAATCCATTGAAAAAGGATTTAACACCAAGCGGAATCCTGTGTTGGCTGTTGCTTCAGAGTGACTGAGGAAAGTTGAATGTGCTGGCCAGTTTGCCATTTAAATTAATGATACTTAAATGACAATAGGCTACAGTTTTTAATTTAAAACTTTAACAGATTCCTATTTTTTTCTATTGATATGTGATGTAATTGATGTATACATAATATATATGATGTAAATGATAATTGATGTAAATCTTTAGGAAATGTTTTTGGTTCATCAAAACGTGTGGTTATGATGACCATCCAACAAGCTAATCCAGCAAAAAATAGTCCAACCTATTTAAACCTCATAATTAAATAAAAAATGAAGTGAATAACTGCAAAAAGGTCCACTTTTTAAGAAAAAAGAACCCTTTCACCAGGCTGGCTACGGGCCTGGTATATATTATGGAAACTTACTGTTAACCAGGTTACAGATTTTTACTTGAGCATTTTTACAGTTTTACTGTTGAAATCACTGACATTTTATACAGTAGGCTAAATTATAATTATATTTGGGGGAAAAAGGACAGAAAGAGATGTATTTAAAGTTGTATTTTAAGCTTTAATGTGTATGAAAATAAAGCCAGGAATAATATAAACCTTGTTATAAACAGATGCATTTTGAAAAATTTCATTTAAGAAAAGTGATGAGTGATAAGACACAATACATAAACGTGTATTAAACACTTATATTCAGCAGTCTACATGTGTTTGTTGTCTCATTACAAACATACGCAGCAAATTTCACAATATACTGAACATGTTAAAGGAACAAAAGATACATTAATGAATGGTGTGCATTTTAATGATCCTTTTTGAATCATCAGAGTCTGTGTTTTGTTTTGATTGGCCTGGTTCTCTCCATTTCCATGTGTCAAACTCTTATTATTCGACTATATTTAGGTATATCCAGATTTTCATTCTCTGGCACCTTTAAGATTTAGGATCTAGATTTATAAGCAATTTATCAACCCTTAATCTGAAAATGAATAGTATACCTACCAGATTTATTATAGTTAGTTAAAACAAAAAAAAAAAGAAAGAAAAACATTTCAACTACTTGCAAAGGCAACATTCCTCATTTTCATTTAGTTTGACATTCTAAAATTACTAAACTAGTGGAAGTGGAGGAAATGAGTAAAAAACATTTGACAATTATTAAGAATATGATAGGATAAACTTGATTAATTTCTGAAGGGACATGTACTACAGCGTATCTGTGATCTATGAATGCAAAACTCCTGGTCTTGAGGATTTCTATTAAAATGAAATTTTGCAGAGCAATGATAAATGTGAATGCAGAATAATGTGTATTATTATTAAGTTGTGTATGCTGTATTTTATGTGTGTATGTTTATATTTATATGTTGTAACTTTTCTATTTTTTTCTGATCAGTCTGATGTAGACAATGATCTTGTAGGAGACACTTGTGACACAAATATTGACAGGTAGAGACTTATTTACCTTTTCCCTTTACAATCAGTATAAAAACAAGTTTATAACTGAGGTCTTTTGTTCCAGTGATGGAGACGGTCATCAGAACACCAAAGACAACTGTCCCAACGTCATTAACAGCGAGCAGTTGGACACTGATAAGGACGGGCTCGGGGACGAGTGTGATGATGACGATGATAATGATGGCATTTTGGATGATAATGACAACTGTAGGCTGGTGTCAAACCCAGACCAGAAGGATGAGAACAGTAGGCTTCACTAAGTTTTACTGGTCTAAACTTGAGATCCAAATTAGAGAACAACCTACATTTTCCTAAATTGGAAGTCACTGCTTATTAGTCGTATTTAGTCACTTAGTCTTATTTGAAGTAATCCTTAAAGCAGTAAAAGAGCAGTTTTTCCAAATATTGCATTAGTTACATGTGTTATGAAGCAAAGTGTGAAAACAGAAATGAAAAAAGCACTTTGTATGTTTATTTTTATTGGCGATTCATTTGGAATTGCTGCGCATATCTTATCAACAAGTCATAACAATGTTATTAAATTATAAATCGAAATGAACATTGCTTAATTTTATCTGCCAGTTGCTCAGTCCCGCACTAGGCTATAAACGCCCTGATACACCCTAAATGTCTTCAAAACAGAGAAAACTACCCGGATATTAGTTCAAAAGATGATGACTTGCTGCTGAGGAATTTTAATGCCCTATTCACACTATAGGATGGTGGTTCAAAAACATAAGAGTGCTGAAAGGAGCCCCGAAAAGTGCCCTGAAAAGAGCACTCACCTTATTGCATGTGTAGCCTATTTGCATGCTATATAAACTCATATCTATAAAATATAATATGTATAAAATAAAAGCCAAATGAGTGACCTTTTTATCCATATTTTTTTGAATATCACATCTTTACAATATCACTAACAGATTAAGGTCCCCCAAAAAGGCTGGTCGTCCACGAAAGGCCAGACTAACCTTTCCTGAGGAGTATGTTGTGTGGACAAAGGATTGGTCCAGAGTTCTCTTTAGTGATGAACGCGTATTTAGTTTACTTGGGTCTGATGGAAAACATTTAGTTTGTCATCAAACTAGTAAAAGATTGCACTCAACAATAAGTATTGAATTCAGTAAAGCTGGAAGAAGAGGTGTCATGGTTTGGCAGTATCTATGCAGAAACATGACAGAGTGAAAGCAAATTTTTATCAGAAGCTCCTTCAGAAACATGAGGTTCCTTCCCTGCATTCATCGCCCAATCTCTGGCAAAGTGATGTCCATATATTGTTCTCTAATTTTGATCTCCACTGTAATGCTAAATCAAAGAAATGTATATGTTTTTAAGTGCAACTTAAATCATTTTTGAGACCATTGTATCACAGTCGGCTTCATAAATGGATGCTGGAATCAGATCACTGATGGAAAGGGAAATCAGGAAATGTGGCATTTTTTTGCTCTTTGTGTTTGACAGATGATGGAGTAGGCGACGCCTGCACTGGAGACTTTGACAAAGATCATGTGATCGACAGGATCGACACCTGTCCTGAGAATGCAGAGATCACACTAACCGACTTCAGAGCCTATCAGACTGTAGTTCTGGATCCAGAGGGAGAGGCTCAGATCGACCCCAACTGGGTTGTTCTTAATCAGGGGATGGAGATTGTCCAAACCATGAACAGCGACCCAGGGCTAGCTGTTGGTGAGTATGCTTATTATGAAATTATCTTAAAGTGTTAGTTCACCCAAAAATGAAAATTGTTATAATTGCACACCCTCAAGTTGTACAACCCCCCCCTCATTTGTCTTCGGAACACAAATTAAGGTATTTTAGAAATCTAAGAGCTCCCTCACCAACAGACAGCAAAGATCCAGACTCGTTTAAAGTTCATAAGGGTACCAAAAAACATCCTCAAAACAGTCCATGTGTTTTCAGTGGTTCAATCAGAATATTATGTGTGCACAAAAATAATTTCGTAGCTTGATAAAACAAAAACAATGACTTCATTTAACAGTATCTTCTCATCAGTGTCAGTATAAGGCATGCATTCATGAGCACTGTGACGTATACCCCATTGGATACCGGCGCAAGACATCCTCAATTTGAAAAAGCACAGGCACATCCGAGGTAATATATCAGAAGCACAAACAAGCACAACATAGGAACCCCTGCCCTATACTGACACTGAAGTGAAGAAACTGTTAAGTCATTATTTTTGTTTTATATGTGCACAAAAGTATTCTCATATCTTGATAGTTTTCTGATTGCACCACTGAAGTCATATATTCTGTTTTGAAGATGTTTTTTGGTATTTTTCTGGATTTTGAAGGAATATTGACGATGAGAAAGCTCCCCGATTTCAGCTAAAATATTTAAATTAGTGTTACAATGATGAATGAAGGTCTCAGAGGTTTGGAACAACATGAGGGTGAGCAATTAATAGCATAATTTTCATATTTGGGTGAACTAACACTTTAATAATAATAATCTTGTAAATACAGTTTACTTGTTGCCTGGTCATCTGAATATGCTGATTTGTGTTAGTTATCAGTATTTTGGTGTGCATGTAAACATGCTCAATGTTTAACAGATCCAGTATACTAGGTACGAAAGTACCATTTTTCATAAAAACCTATTTTTAAAAGATAATATATTTTTGCTGTGGTTACTCATTAGTGTGGTCTATCAATATCAGGTGGTATTTTAAAAAAATGTAGAACAACTTCAAAATAATTTCACAAACAAATTGCACATTGCTACTTTTGACCCCATCAGTAGGGACAAAAGTAACACACGGGTGGGTCAAAAGTAACACAACAATATTTGCTAGATTTACAGGCTTAATCTTGTTTATTTTAAATATATCTGACTATGACTTTGTTAATGTTAACTGCAAACATATTTTGTCCTTTATTTTTGCAAAAAAATTTAAAACTGCATTTTCATTTTAAATTTCACTTCTATCAAATGTTTCAAAAGCAATCCAACAATGCAAAATGTTTGAATATTTTTATTATTATTGGCAATGTGCATTAATTTTAGAAAACATATGATTTAAAACACTGAAAGTTTTCTCTCTCTCTTTCTCTCACACACACACACACACACACACACACACACACACACACACACACACACACACACACACACACATCATTAACTTGTATGAAGTCACTGTTTGTCTGTTTCACAGGAGAAAGAAAGAGCTGTTTTTTTTAAAGCTTTCATTTAAATAAAATAATTAAAATCTGCGTCAAACATAACACCCCAAACAGGATACACCGCTTTCAATGGTGTGGACTTTGAGGGCACTTTCCACGTGAACACAGTGACGGATGACGACTATGCAGGCTTCATCTTCAGCTACCAGGACTCCTCCAGCTTCTATGTGGTGATGTGGAAGCAGACGGAGCAGACGTACTGGCAGGCAGTGCCCTTCAGAGCCGTGGCAGAGCCTGGCATTCAGCTTAAGGTCCCCGTACTCTTCATCTCTATTACTGGCTGAATGCTCAACGTGTGCTTTTATCATTACCGCTGCTCCGTTGAGCCCTCAGCAGACCTAGAAAAATGACTTTGGCCAAACTCTGAAGCATGCAAAAATACTTAAGACACTGAAGGCAAAAACACTGTTGTTGTTTTTTTCATACAAGCAATTGTCAGTTTTCAGATTTTGGGCTTTGTGGCCTTTTCAGTTCAATGTAAGAAAAACATCCAAAGTCAGTTTTAAGCGTTTCGTATGTTGAACTTTATCAGTTTGCGTCTGTAGATTTCAGTTACAATACATAGCGGTTTTTTTTTGTCCTGCTCTGGGCCATAAATCTACACTTCAGCAACACCTTCATAAAACTTGATAGTTCCATCCACAACATTTTAATCTACAACAAATTATGAAAAATATTTGAAGAGTTCAGAAGCAAAAACCTCTTAGTGTCGTCTGAAAATTTTATCTAAAATGAGCATTTTTCTCAGACGCCTGTGTGTAGGTTCTGTAATTTAACTTGAATGGCAAAGAATGTTTTTTCCATAGCCATTAAACTGAAATAACTGACCAGAAACATAGGAAGCTGAGAAAATGCTCATTCTAAAAGAAAATTCCAGATGGGACTTAGAAGTTTTTCCATTTGTACTCTTCAATTTTGTATGTTCTGAATTATGAAGTGATGAAAAGAGATTCCAAAAATCCCCTGTGTAAAATTGTTGGTCTCTAAATGTCTAAAACTATTGCTTATTTTTTTTATTTTTGGCCTGTAGTGTCTTGCTTACACCTATGTAAGGCTGTAGATATCTTTAAAAAAATATTTCTAGTACCATTTCAAATGTTCAGTACTAGTATCTAAGAAACATTTCCTGTTAGCTAATCAATATTCACTATTGTATATGTATTTAAAACTAGTATCTGTTTAATAGCTAGTAGACTAGTACCTACAGAATAACTAGTGCAATTTTGTTACTATAGAAGAATTATTTTATTACTGAAATAAGTACTGGTATATAATGAAGAAGTATTGTATCCAATGACGAAGTACTAGTAGAAGGTAAAATAAGCACTAGTGGTAGTTTATGTGCACAAAACTGAATTATTGACATATTATTGTATATATAATTATA
>CAIGQV010019084.1:6437018-6453554 GCA_903798115.1 Danio jaintianensis
CAATGATGATATACAGCCACATCACACTGCAATGAGTGTGATATTGCGTTTATACAACAGTTCAACGACATAATCGTGTATATAAAAAAGGAAATCAAACACGGAGAGTCTAAAAACCCTTTTGTAAGAGGAACTACTTTTTTCCTCCATTCCTTCACATCTGCTGCTGACGTCAGAACAGCAGAAACCGTTGCTCATTCAATAACGTCACTTTAGAGCCAGTATTTCTAGCGTAATATCTAAAGTGAAGACAAAACAGGTGATTTTGCTCACATTTTAAGATTATAAGGCTGAACGGCATGAAATGAATCTTCATAAGATCATTTAAATAACTCTCTTTGGAAAGAATTCATAATTATACACATAGAACAAAGATACAAATAAAATAGACAGTGCTTTGTGGTATTCTAACAGTATTGAGGCAAAATGTAAAATAACAATGTAGTGTAAATCAAACAATGTATTCAAATATAAAATAACAGTGTATAGTCTTCATTGTAATAATAAAAAAATACAATTAATCTTTTGTTAAAGCTACATATTTTATCATTTCTTGTGCCCAAATGGATTAAATTAGCTTGAATTCTTCCTAAAATAATTAGTTTGCTGTAATGAGGTTAAACTTAGCTTCTGTTTCCTGGTTAATTATAATCACAACTAAACATTTCAGATTCTGCGATTCTGTGACTATTGCATATTTGCACATTGGGATATCGATGCCGAAACAATATATATTGTGCAGCCCTAGCTTGAATTCACTCATTTTCATTCACTCCTTTAAATAGACTGACTAATATAAGGAATAGTGAATGAGGGTATAGGGAGCAACTTGCTATAGTAGTCACATCTGCTTTTACTCATTTACTGTTTTGAGGCCACTCTTGAGTTTAATCATATAAAAAAAAAACTATTCTTGTAACATTTCAGTTACATAACAAATATTTCCTGCTTGATAATCAACAGATACTAGTACCTAACAAACTATTTAGTTAGTAAATGCTAGTATGTATTAACAGCTAGTATGTTTAATAACTACCTTTCAAGAGTTCACACTTAGATATTGCTTGATAATAATAGCAGGTTTGGCATGCTGTCCCGGGAGAGAACCCTGAGCTCGGAGATAATTGAGCCCAGGGCTTCCGTCTGGTCAGTGAGCATGTAAGGGGGTACGAGATCAGGTAGTTCTCGAGAGCTCCCCCTGGTAAAGGGGGAGATGGGGTGGAAGGGGGGATTCTTCAAAAAACGAAGATGAGGGAGTAATGCTAGTCAGGCTATTTATAGGGAGTTTGCAATGATCCGATTGGCTTACTAATGATTACAGATGAGAGACCAGCCGCGATTAATCACATCACGTGCTCCTCTCGAAATTAGTTTGTGAAACTTCACAAAGAATAACTACTATTCTATAAAAAATATGAAGTAGTCAGAATTGGAGTATATTCGCATTTGTTAATAGTACGGAAAAAAGTATGGTATATAATACTAGAAGAAATACTAGTATCTAATTAATAATAACAAACCTGCTATCCTGTCCTGGCCAAATTCCCTCCATCGGCCCTTACCCATCATGGCCTCCCAATCATCTCCATCCACAGAATTGGCTCTATCACGGTCTCCCCTATAGCTGGTGTGTGGTGAGCGCACTGGCACCGTTGTCCTCTGGCTGCCGTCGCATCATCCAAGTGGATGCTGCACACTGGTGGTGGTGTGGAGATGATTGTGAAGCGCTTTGGGTGTATGGCCATACACAATAAATGCGCTATATAAATACACATTACATTACATAGTAGATTTTTTTAAATAGTAGTTTATATGCATATGGCTATAGTATTGATACAATTTTGTAAAGTCACATTTTTGGATTTGTTGACAACACTTTAGACATTATAACGCATGCTTATCTTAATACATTTTTTTTACATTTACAGACACGACCCCTGAGTATTATGTCGATGAACAAGACCAGCAGTAAAGAGGCTAACAGGAGAGGATTATTAGTGGTAAAACACATCTACAGAAGAGGTTCCAGCACCAGAGCAGATGTGAATGACATGTTGGGTATTCTTACTTCCCATTAAACATAAACACTATTTACTGACTTTTGAATTCGAAACGCATAGTTTTGCAGTTATGCTGAATTTACACTTGCTGCCAGAAACTGCCTGTGTTCTACTAATACTTTAGGCTTCAGTATTAATAAAGTGGATAACACATTTCAATTGTGAGAATTTGTTCAGTTGTGACAACCATGTGACACTGAAGACGAATTCAGGTTTGTCATCACAGGAATAAATAACATTTTAAATTGTTATTTAAAGAACAACAACCAAAACAACAACAACAACTCTGTGGTGTATTCTTTAAAAACTTATCTTAAACACTAACAATCATTTTTTTTACCCTAACTTAGTGTATATACTACATATTTAGGATTTCTGCAGGTTTCCCCAAATCAAATTTAAGACCTTTTTAAGACCATCATGAATGAAATTTCAGAATTCTACAGGGCTAAATGCTAAGAATTTTGTCTAATGGTCCATAATAATTTAGTTATTTCTTAGCCACATATTTTAAATAATGTCAATACAAGCAAACTAGTAGTTGTATACATACACATTTTGTTTCTTTAAAAATAAATTGACAAGTTTTAAAAACTCTAATAAACTTCACAAGAGTCTGTAAAGGTCAGTGTCCTCAGCAGGTAGCTATAAACACAACTTAAAAAATGTCATTGTAAGGAAGATAATTAAACCATATTGGTAAATAGAGCTAATACATAAAACTTTTGTTAAAAGTTTTACTGAGATGGATTGTTGGTGATTGGATGGGTGTTTGCCCGACTGAGTAGCTTTAATATGGAAAATTAAACACAATATTGCAGTCAATTAAAGACTTTTTAAGGCCTTGTTTTTGAAATGTAAGACCCCACGGACACCCTGATATTGATCCGTTCACCATGAAAGTAAAACCTCAAACATAAATGTTGTCCATTTGACTCATTGGTCATATTTCAAGTCTCTGAAATGACATGTGATGCTTAGTGAGTAACAGTCTAAAAATGTAACATCGGATTTATTGTCTGAATCCAATGAAGGCCATTTTACCATAAATCATACTGTTGTTTCCTTTTTATCTATCATAGATTATAAATCCATAGAAATGACAAAAATATGTTTTTCATATATACAAAAAAAAATCATAAAAGTGACCAACAATTTATTCATTTGTCTTTTTATTGAAAGATCTGGCAATATCAATAAAAACACTAAAAAGAAATAATCCTGCAACAGTTAAACTCATATGACCCTTCATGGAACGTATTGAAATTATGTGGAGGAAAAAAAAAGTAAACAACAACAATAATAATAAAAGAAAATCAAGACATACAAATGAGGAAAGGAGTTGTTTGTAAACATACTGTACATTGTTTTGGGATTATAATGTCTTCATGCGAAATTAGTGCGAACAACACAAAGCGCAATATTACTTTTTTTTTTTTTTTCACAATACAATGAGTACATCTAGTGGTCATCTTTACAATGGACTATTTACATAAAGCACATATTGCAATGTTCATGTCTAGCATATCTGTAAATAAAGGAAAGCATAATCCAGACTAACGCTATTAAACCAAATACCGAGCACCAAATGCTTCACAGGTTACATGATGCTAATATGCTAATAATAGCTTGATGCGGTTCTAGCGTGTAGTGTTTAAGGCAATCATTCACTTGTTTAGATTGGCACAAACAAGGCCAATTTCTTATAAACAAGACATCGGATTCTTCAAGAGAAATTCTTCAGACCACACACAGCTTTTGAGATCCTGGATCTTCTAGTCTGCTCAAAACATTTAGGGCAGCTACAACTGCTACACAGGAAATAACCATAAAAATGTCAAATAATTCCAGTTCTAGATTGTATTTGTTTTATTGATGGCAATTCCAACCACTTTCTCTACCAGGGAGCTCTAGCGCTGCTGCTACCTTAATGTACGGCTAACATAATACGGCTAACACTGCACAGAGCAACAAAAACCTCTGAAAGATTAAATACAATAGCTGTACAGAGCTGTAAAAAAGCTTCAGAAGTAAAAAAAGAAGCTATAAACGTGTTCTTTGACAAATAGCATGCTTGCTAGCCTAGTGCATAAGCTGAAATATAATGTCATGTTATCTACAGTCTAAAGGCCAAAGTATACTTTTTAATGCATCTATATTGTTAATATTATGCCCAAGATGCACATACAGTAGACACGCATACAATCATTGTATGTGATCTGGATTGTTTGCTTGTAATGTGCGGAATTTATGGGCACTGAAAAAAATACAAACCGAAAACATGTCACGTATTTTCCAGAATCTCTGTGTAAATGGGGATATGGTGGGCCTCTGCCATTTTGTGTTGTGTCTGTTTTTTGTTGTTGATGATTAATGATAATATGTGACCCTGGACCACAAAACCAGTCTTATGTTGCACTGCTATATTGTCAATAGCCAAAATACATTGTATGGGTCAAAATTATAGATTTTTCTTTTGTGCCAAATATAGTTCATGCCATTAGAGTATAAAGTAAAGATCTTCTTCCATGAATACATATATATCGTTTTTAATTTGATTATTGCGTAGCACTTCACTGAGTCAAATTTAAAAGGGATTTTCTCACTATTAAGATTGAATCAGATTCCAGATTTTAAATAATTAATTTTAAATAATCCTAACAACGTGGAAAATGGAAAGTTTATTTATTCAGCTTTCAGATGATGTAAAAATCTAAAAAACTTTTGTGGTCCAAGGACACATATAACAAATGTAAACTTTCAACACTTGCTCAATACTTTACTGCTGGTTTAAAATGAATGAAGAATAATAGATTTACGTTTCTACAACAACAAAAAATTCAGTCCAAAAAAACAAATCTAAATGTGACATTCATTTCTATAAAATGTCATGAAATTTAAAAAGCCTAATATTAATACAATCAGTTATACAAAAACTAATTTACAATGTGTCATTTTCAGATGCATCCTGAAACTGCATGTGCCTGCAAAAAAAAAAAAAGGAAAAAGTATACTTTGGGCTTTAAGCACCATTCAAAATAGTAACAAAATGTGAAAAAGCAAAAAAAAATCTATACTTTCAACATTGCTGTGAGCTGTACAGTCTGCTAACAACTTGTATGGCAGTTTCGGTTTTAATGTTGTGGCCCTGGCTTCACCCGTCCATTTCAGAAAACATGTAGAGGGAATGGCAGTCGTATGCTTTCCTTAGAACGCTAGAATGATAAGATTACTAGTAAGTAGCATTCATCACTACCTGAGAAGCCGAACGATAGGAAACTTTAGGAATGTTGCTGACTTATTTGGAAATATTGTTTTGGTGCAGTCTTATAAGAAACCTATGAGGGTGCTTCAAAAAAACAAAAACAGTATCAAATCCTCTCATATGAGTATATTTATTTACATATATATATATACACACAGGAATAACTTTTTGCACATTCGTTTTTCAGCTGGTTTTTATCACGAGTGCAACCATGATCCTACTGTAATCAGATGAGATATTTATATTAAATAAATACTTACATGTACTCAAATGAGAAGTCTTGTTACTTTAGAGAAACACCCTCATAGTGAAATACATCAACTATAAAACACATTTCAAAAAGGTCGACAAACAAACTCTTGAGTGACAAAAAAAAAAAGAAAAATCACAGATGGTTTTTTTTTTTTTGGATTTGCATAGAATTCTTCGGCTACCAAAAGAAAAGCGTAAAAAGCAAGACACTTACAGGTGATGTGTGAGCCTGAGCAATGCTTTGTTTGCAACACCTTCACGTTATGAGGGGAAAAAAAAAACCGAGAGCCCTACCTCAGTATGGGAGCAACCGCAACATGATTTCTGTAACAAATCTCCAAGAAAAACATATCTAAAGACGTAGAACACAAGCAGCCTTTGAGAAATCAAAAGCCTTTAACTTATATAAAAAAACCATAAAAACTCACTCGCTCTCTCACACACACAGTAGTTGTAACCAGACAGTGGTGATACTGGATTATGGTGAAAGGTTTCTAAGCTTGAAATCTCTTTGGGAAGAGCATTGGAACCACCAGGGTCCACATGTAGAGAAATAAACACACCCAGCTGGAGGCCATCTTGATCCAGAACACAGACCAGCTTCCCTCCAGAAGCCTCTCGATCTTGGCGTTGTCATAACTGCAGACAGAGAACATTATAGAAATATTAAGAATTATACACAGTGACATTTGTTCTTCAAAACTGCCTACTGGGCTTCCATTTGGTCAGAGGAATTTGAAGGTAAATTAGCAATACTATTAAAGGAAATTTAAATTTTTGCATTTTTGCAGCCATTCAGCCAATCTCTGGGTCTGTCATGAGCAATTTTAGCATAGCTTAGCATAGATCATTGAATCAGATTAGACCATTAGCATCTCGCTCGAAAATGTCAAAAACGATTTTCGATAATTGTCCTGTTCAAAGCTTGACTACTCTGTAGTACTAAGACCAAGGGAAAATGAAAGTTTTATGGCTAGGAACTATTGACCTTATTCTTGATGTAGGAGCTGGCGCAGCCATTGGAATCTTTTTGGCTCAAGACTTCTGCTCTCATTTACTTCCATTGATTTTTAGATGATAAAAACGGTTGGTTATGCTGCTTGATGTTGCAAACTGACATTTTCTTATTACATTATTCTACTTTTTATGTAAAGTCATTTTCTGCCATTTATTATTCCCAGTCATTTCTCCCATAGGCGACTGAATCGGAAGTTATAAAACAAATCGCAAAAACGAGCACACTTCCGTATCACAGAATAAGGTCAATAGGAACTTTGCTGCTTTACCATGCCTGCAGCAGGAACAATAATATTACGGAGTGCCTAAAAGTAGTCCCCAGCTAGGTGACTAGGTAACAGCACTGTGTTATATCATTGTGCCTGCTGCAGACATGATACAGCAGCAGAGTTCCTTGATTATTATGCCAGAATGAGGAGTATAGTTCCTAGCCATATCAGTCTAGTAAATATGTCTTTTCATTTTCCATCGGTCTCAGTACACAATGTAAGTACAAACGGTCATGCTTTAAACCGGAAAATTATCTAAACTCTTTAAAATTTGATTAAGAAGCTAATGGTCTAATCCAGTTCAATTATTTATGCTAAGCTAAGCTAAAAGTGCTCCTGAGACCTGGAGATTGGCTGAATGGATAAAAAAAAAAAAATGGTAAAACCCAACTGTTTAACTTTAGGTTAATTGTAAAATTAGACAGCCTTTAAACATTTTTCTATGGAATATTTATGGAGTTATTTAAAACTTGAATTTTAAAGGGGTGGTCCAGGGTGTATTTTTAAGGCTTGGTTGTGTTTGTAAGATGCAAAACAATGTGTGCTCATGCTTCACTTGTAGAAAATCACGTTATTTGTTCATATATCTTACTTTGATTATATACAGCTACTCTGCTAACAGGAAAACGACTGTCATATTTCCTAGTTCCTCTGAAAGGCCCGCCCTCAAGAGGCTCTGATTGGTCGCTAACATAATGTGCTGTGATTCGCGGATTAGCTCCACGTCACTCCCATACAAGCGTGCGCTTTTGCGCTGTGTAAACAGTCCAGTCAGAGGCTCAGAGCAGCTGTTAGCAGCGTTAGCTGCCTGAATCAGACAGAAATGAAGAGCACAGAGCTCACGCCTGCTCTCTAAAATAAAATCTGACAAGTGTTTTTCACATATATTCGGAATAAGCATGTGTAAGTAATATAAAAACGTTTTAATATCTTTTGCGAGTTTGTTATTTGAGATGTAGAACGCTCGGGAAGCAGCCGCATAGAGAGACGCGTATAGAGACGCTGCATGCGCTGCTGAAGATTCTGGCTGTTTACAGCGGTTTGACTGATAAAACCTGACTGATAACGGACACCATTCCAATTCACTATAATCTTCTATGTGAAGCTGCTTTGACACAATCTACATTGTAAAAGCGCTATAGAAATAAAGATGAATTGAATTGAATTGAATAAATATGAATTTGTAGCTAAATTGTTAGTGGTGCCAAGTAGCATTTCCCGTCGTTTACATCATTGTTTACATCCTCGTTAACGCTAGAAACAGTGCCTGTAGTTGATCAATTTTAACAAATAAAAATACTTACAGGTTGTGGGTCACAGTCCAGTTTTAACCGAATCCAGCACTGAACTGGGAGAATGTCAAATGCTAAAGCTCTATTGTTTATATAATTATCTGGAACATAATTCAAATTAAACTGTAAGCACTTCTGTCTTTGTGTCGTGTCCTTTGGAAGCCCAAAAACAGAAACAGAAGAAGCTCGGTGGAAATAGCAGCGTTTGGATGGCATTTTAGCTTTCTCTGCTAAAACATTACAGCGCCTCTGGCCACGCCCCTTCGCTGCGCAGGGTGTGTGCGCGAGGTGAATGCGCGTAACCTGAAGCGTTTGTGATCTCATCAGCCCGGATGTATTTTTTTGTAGTCCCCAAATTCGTTCGCTGTAGGCTTTGCTAAGCTAACTCTGTAAAAGCCAATGTCTCCCTTTGCATTGAACTTTGAGCATATTACATTCAGAGATATTGTTTATGTTCACACAGCTACATTACACATCAACTAAAGTTTAAAATGTGATATCGTAGTGGACCACCCATTTAAGAAAAAAGTTGGAATTGTGAGATGTAAATTCAGAGTTTCTCTCAAAATTGCAACTTTATTTTAGTAGAATTCTGAGTTTACATCATGAAATTGTATTTTTTTTCCACAGAACTGCAACTTCTCTTCTGACTTTTAAAAGTTAAACCTGTGGAAGTCTTAAATACCTTTTACTTTTTATTACATTGTAGAAACAAGCTTCCATAATTTAACAACAAGCTTCCCAAATAAAACAACTTACCTACTGCACATTTAATTCCTAACTATGCACCAGGAACTTCCCTTTCTAAAATAGCTCAACCAAAATAGCTGGCCTAAGACATATTTAAGGATATTTAAGAAAATGAGAACAACATGTTAGTATATACTTACTGAAACCAATTAGTTACAGTCATCATGACGTACAGGGAGCCGAGAAAGAAAACAAAGTGAAAGAAGCAGTAGCTGTAGATTGTGCCGTCTCTCTCGTCATACTTCACGTTCTGCCCTCCTGTGGTCTTCTCATCATCATAATCCTCTGGAAAATATATTAAAAAACAACATATTTTTTAGGAAGCATGTACCACTTCTTGACCACCAGGAGGCTCCATCTATCCTTCTTAACTGTGCTTTAACCCACATTAACAAAAATCTAGGTTATTTCTGATCATCAACATTTGAACATAGAAGTGGTGTTCTAAACCTTAAAAGCAAAACACTGCATTTTTTTCATGCACCTTTACATTGACATTTTAGCCTTTCTTGCTTTCCATAAAGTGTTATTTCGGTATAATGTAAAAAATATATCATTCATCGAATACAATACATGCATCATTAAAATTGCACTTCATCAGTTTGTGTAAATTTAAATGCATATTTTTAAAGGCTGTTTACTCAAAGTGTGTTTTTTCCTCCTTCACTAAGCCATAAATCTCCACTTCAGCAGCACTTACATACACCAAGCCACAAAGGTTTATTCACCATCTATATTCTGAGAGTTGTTACAGAGGGATGTGTTCATACATAATTTGACTGACCATATATTATATAGTTATTTCTGAATTATGTATTAGGTTGTGATAAAAAGACCTTTGACATGATGGGTAAAAAAATAAATAAGCAAACAAGAATTTTGAACCCGACTTTCTTCAAATGTTCCAATCTTTGTGCTAGAAATGTATGAAAATTTGTGCATGTTTAATTAAAGTTATACTTGAAAAGAAGCTGTTTGTAATTCTTCGCGCAAATAATTAATTTGGTAAGTATGGGGAAATATATATATTTTTAGAACTTTGCCTTAAGAGGTTACCTGTATCATCAACCCAGCAGAAGCAGCAGCGTGCTCTCTGAAAAAATACAAATAAATAAAAAAAACAGATAAGGCATGGTTGATGACTTAGTTTTAGTGATGGACAAATTACACAAAATAGGCACTTGAGTAAACGTACAGATACCCTAATAAAATATTACTCCAGTAGAAGTATAGACTTTTTTTCAATACTGATTTAGTCAAAGTACAAAAGTACTTGCTTTTGAATTTACTTAAAGTCTGTGAGACATTAATTTCAGTATGTTGATGTACTTCCAACTGAAACAGAATATTGATTATGGGGCGGGGCTTTATTTTTGAAGGAAAATTTCTCTACAGAAGTAAATAGTCAGATTTTGATTGAAGATTACAAAACATTTTTTTTTCAGTGGAATAACTTGCATTGATTAACGATTCGCATAAAGAATAACAATGTGCACTGAACAAAAATAAACATTGTACAATTTGATTTCACATGGACCGTTTTCACAATCTCATTCAAAATTAAAGTTTGTTTTGTTTTGAGTGTGTGTGTATTATATATATATTTATTATGTATATGTTATAGAAACAAAATTATACAAAACAATTGTTACATAGATTAACAAGAAAAATAAGAAATTAATATATAATTTGTATCATATACACATATTTTATATCAAAATATAAATAATCATTTTCTCAAATATATGTAAGCATGTGTGTATTTTATATATACATAATAATTATTCACAGTACACACACATGTATATTATGTCAAAACCAACTTTTATTTTGGAAGCGATTAATCGCAATTAATATTTGCCCGTGCAGCACTAGTACTAAATGAGGAATGTTTATTTTGCAAGAAAGCTGAATAACCAAAACTTGTCACTCTAAAAACCACACTGATAATTCAAGTGAAAACATGTGAAGCCACATTCACATGCCGAACACCATTCAGATCAGTTTATAAAATCAGTGAATCATTTACTGGAGACTCAGTCTGAACGGATAATTCAAATCCGAAGTGAGTTGTTAACTCATTCACAGATGTCGGTCCAATTCACAAATTAATTGTTCAGTGCAATTTGAGAACTAATTTATCTGGTTTACATATAAAATTCAGCTTGTTCTCAAATTAAACATCACCATCTCGTTTCTACAGATAACAATTTCCCCACATTCAAAATAACTTTACTCAGCTACATTCAGAAAATGTAGCTGAGTAAAAAGTACAATATGTTCTTTTTAAGTTTAGTGAAGTGAAAAAATACTCAGCTAAAGTACATAAAATATGTACTTTAGTACAGTAAGTGAAAACACTTACTGTCCACCACTCTTTAGTCTGAGTTAATCCTTTAAACACAACACAGAAAGAACACAACGCATATGTTCACCTCATTTTCAGGCATATCGTTCCTGTACACTTGCAAGGCTGCTGAGCTCCTCTTGGTGGTGGAGATCAAACTGGAGGAAGAGAGTTTATGAGTGGCATCAGACACATGAGGGCAGTGTTCTTTTACAACCGCTAAATATAAAAACAGCATTCCCAAGAACTCTTAAAAAAATACACTTATTCTGCTTCAAAGCTTTGTTTTGCCTCACAAAAGCTGGAAGTATGGCAAAAACATTTCAACTGGAGATGACACAATGAATCACTGGGCTGACAACTAGCGCATATTGCTGTAAAACTGGCTTTGATGGAAAGAAGCAACTCTAAACTGAGAGCTTCAGCAGACATTTCTGCAGTTAATGAGAAACACATGCCAGTTCACAGCTTCTAATCTTCACTCCCTTCCTACCAGACTACCTGCATTTAAGCCTAAATGAGCATCTTGTCATAGCCAGAAAATTACATGTTTCTACTTTTCCTGGGATCGTTTTTTTTGGGATCACCCATTTAAATGACAGGTTTTACGGATATGAATCCAAGCAAAGAATGTTAGTTTATCTAAAGAGACAGCTTACCCCTAAAATCTATCTGCAAGGCTGCTTCCCGAAATTGCATATTTGCTTACTATTATAGTAGGTGAAAAACAGCATGCAAATGTTTATTCATTATTAATGCTTATTCATTATAAACATTAAGCAAAAAGAAAGGAGATCAATTAGATTTTGAATTGTGCATCCAAAGGACACTTTACTATCCCATGAGGCCATAGCAGAGGATTTGTGAATGGTATTGCGATGCTTTTTATTTTTCCAGCACAAATATCTTGAAATTAAAAGCAAAACATTTGGTATTTTAATAGCAAAAATGCAAAAATTATTACATTATCATATGCATAATATGAACGAAATATCAGTATTCAATTTAAACCATCACCATTATTGCCAATCCAAGTGTTTTGCAACCCCCTAGTTTAAAAATCTTGTGTCATGAAAGAAAAAAAAACGTTTGCTTTAAAATAAAGTTAAAACAATATACTAATTTCTGATTAATCCTTCATTAAAGTGATAGCTCACCCTAAAACAAAGGTTTACTCATCATTTACTTTTTTTCTGTTGAACACAAAAGAAATTTTGAAGAACATTGGAAATTGGTAGCCATTTACAAGCACAGCATTACAAAACATTTTATGGAAGTCAAAAGGCCCAATTTCCGCTCGCTCTTATCGTGTTTATTGCCGACATTTAACACCTTGTGACTAAACAGAGCGGCATTATGAGAGTTCACACCAACGTTCAAAACGACAGGCGTAATAATATAGTCATTAAAAAAAAAAACACCTTGAGCGTTTTTTTTTTTTTTTTTTACTAATATGAGCGACTACACAAATTATGTCAAGAAGAAGTTGTTAAGGAGAGGAATTGCAGATCAAATAGGATTCGATATTGAGATTCTTTTAATTAAGCTCCATCTAACATCAGGATGTGATTTTGCACATGAAAATCGCTTGAGTATAAATACCCAGAAAACATCTTGAAATCTCTGACGATAACTGAGAGCACATTTTTCAAAATATCTTCTTTTGTGTTTTTTTGTGATAGAAAAAAATAAACTCAAAGAGGTTTGAAAGTAGAGGCTGACTAAATGATGACAGAATTTTCCTTTTTTTGATGAGCCATCCCTTTATGGTGGGACTGAGAAACACAACTGCGCTTCCTCATACCAAGAGTAGAGAATACAGCAGAAGAGTATGGCCGTCCCCACACCGGTCACTATGTTAGTGTCGCTCTTCAGTCCTGACTTGAAAGGAAAGACGCAGACAGTAATGTTGCCCTTGTTTTCATCCTCCACCACTGAAAGAGACAGCGCAAAGGACAGATTTTAAAAAAGGGTGTGGGTGAGCACTGTAAGACTGTGTGCAATCCCACAAACCACTGCGACACACCCAGCACAGCCAGAGACGTTGAGTGTGTGTGTGTGTGTGTGTGCGTGTGTGTGTGCGTGTGTGTGTGTGTGTGTGTGTGAGAAAGTGTGAGACGGACTCACTTTCTATGGGTTTGCTGGCCAAAGCGGAGAAGGTGAGGTACATGACGTAGAGGGTGATGACAGCAGGCTGCAGAAGACCTGAGGTGGGCTGGACTGTGTGGAGAAACACATAAATGCATCACATTCATTGTAGATTTTTACTGATCTGACTGTGTCTGTTTGACAGTATATGCATATTCAGCTGTATTGTACGAGGTTGATATTTCTAATATATGTGTGATGTCTATATTCTCCTTTCGTATTTGCATTCTTTTGTGATTTTCAATTATTTAGGCAATAACTAGCACTTAAATTCCAACCCGAAAGATACTTGACACTTTATAGACTTCAGACTTCACCTAGTTTGTAAAAACAAACAGAAAATACTTTTAATTACTTTTAGAACACATTAATAAATGTGTTAGATAAATATTCAGAGTCATAAATAAATGTTTTGATTATGCATGGTTACAAAAGTATAATTATTACACCACACCATTATGTTAAATTGAATAAATGAAAAAAAACTATATATTTAAAAAAAATAATGGCTTACCAACCCTTACAAACAAAAAAATGCTTTTGTGGATGCAATAAAGGAACATTTCAATCTAAAACATCCCATTATTGCTACTAAAATGCTTGCTAAAGCAATTTCAGCCCAAACTTTGCTCTGTTTAGTGACAATCCTTATTGACTGTGTAAAACTCTCCATCTTGCACACACATGGAAAAAGCTCCAGCTGCCGGCTCTATGCATAAACTTTGACTGACATCAAACAAACATCTGCTTGTATGCACAAAAAGTAGGTCATCGAAGTGGAAGCGTGTTGGTAAACTCACAGGTCTGAATGCAGGGTGAGATGGCCAACAGAGACACGATGAAGCACAGGCCACCGTTGACCCCCAGGAAGATTTTGTTGAGAAAGCAGGCCTCTGGATGAGTGTAGTACATGAACATGAACACCATGCCACCCACTGCCACCGAGAACAGCACCAGCGTGACCAGAGCCAGCGCCGCATACCACAGTTTATTATATGTGGCTCCTGAGCTCCTGTGGAGAGACACAATAAAGATGGCTTAAAGAAGCTTTCTGGGTTCAAGACAACTGCTGCATTAGTGGCACGATGACAGCTGTTTTGTTGTTCTGACTGTGGCTGAGCAAGATATGACAACAATACAATATGGCAAGTCATTTTATCATTTAAAGTCGGAATGAAAAAACTATTTAGTCTTCTTATTTTTAAATTCATTTGTAGATGTATCTGTGCACTTCATTATTTTGTAAAAATTTATTTGCGCCCAGAATATTTAATCAAATATCATAAGGTTCTCTACCCCTCGAAATGACTTTGCCTCACTTCTGGTCACATGGAATGCCTTTGGGGCACATCTCGTTTCTGCTCTGCCTTCATCCAGTCATCAATCTTCTTTCATTTTGTTAGCAACACCCATCTTACAACAAGCAAATTGGTTTTCAAAGACGAAATCATGTACCACCCTACATTTTTTTCTCATTTCAGAATCGTTTTAAGTGGACATATGTCATGATCGCAGAAAAAAAGACAATCTTAACTTCCGTTTTATGGTGACTTTAAACCAGCAGTTCTCAAACCTAGTGCCAGCATACCACCGCTCTGCATAATTTGCATGTCTCTCTAATTTAACACACTTCATTTAGATAAGCAGCTCATTAGAAGAGTGCACCAAGAAAGAACCGTTCAGATCAACATGTTCCCTACATAGTGTTGACTGCTCTCTTTCCCTTTCAGAAAATTTTCTGAACTCGAACTTTAAAAAAGATACACTAGTATATTTTGTAATTGTACTTTGTAACAATTCTCATCTTACTAGTCAGAACTGTAGAGAACTATAACATTTCGAACAAGTACTAGACGTTTTAGAGTTAAAAACAATAATAAGCACTCTATATTTTTTCCTGTGGAACTATAAAACAAAGTTTGCACTAAACATTACACGCATAAGTATTTTATGAAACAGAAAATGTTTTGGATGGTTAAAAATATTGACTGAATTGAATTTTTTTTGTGTTAATTATTTTGTAATTTGTTTTGTATTGTGTATTGTTTGTGTAAATTAAAAATGGCTTTATTTATGATATAAATCATACATTTTATAAAAGCATACTGACCCCATACAGTAGTGTATGTAGAAAATACCCTTAAAAAAGAACATCAAGTGTTCTAAAATATTGTTCATTAGCTCACTATAGCCATGTTCTTCAACCGTAGTGTTAAAATATCATGTATTTTATTCAGAACATTCCTGTCATAAGACAACAGCTCTGCATTGTAGATGTTCTCTCAGATCAACATTTTAAATCGATGGTCATTTATAATAGAACTCAAAAGCGGTCAGGAAGGGGCCATTGAGGCCAACAGAACAACCACATTTTTTAAAATCAGATTTAAACCTGCCATAGAATAAAAATCTGACTGATGAAAGTTCTATACATGGAAATGAATGGCATACCATGAGCCTCAAACACCATTGCTTCATCATTCTCATGTAAATCCCAATGTAAAATCCCAGAGAAAAACAGGCCAATGGGAACAAAACACTTACTGTGACAATCCACACGGGATCATCCATATGCAAGCCCCAGACAGTGTTTTATAGCCATAACATTTCCTAGTGAGTTTACAACATTTTAGTTTACAGATATTTTTTCCTTATTTTTAATTTTTGTCTAAGCGTGTATTATACAGTCGTGGCCAAAAGCTTTGAGAATTATATAAATAAGTTTTTATAATAGCAATTTGCATATACTCCAGAATGTTATGAAGAGTGATCAGATGAATTGCATAGTCCTTCTTTGCCATGAAAATTAACTTAATCCTGAAAAAAACTTTCCACTGCATTTCATTGCTGTCATTAAAGGACCTGCTGAGATCATTTCAGTAATCGTCTTGTTAACTCAGGTGAGAATGTTGATGAGCACAAGGCTGGAGATCATTATGTCAGGCTGATTGGGTTAGAATGGCAGACTTGACATGTTAAAAGGAGGGTGATGCTTGAAATCATTGTTCTTCCATTGTTAACCATGGTGACCTGCAAAGAAACGCATGCAGCCATCATTGCGCTGCATAAAAATGGCTTCACAGGCAAGGATATTGTGGCTACTAAGATTGCACCTAAATCAACAATTTATAGGATC
>CAIGQV010019084.1:6453564-6477237 GCA_903798115.1 Danio jaintianensis
CCTGGTGTCAAGAAGGGCAGCAAAGAAGCCACTTCTCTCCAAAAAAAAACATCAGGGACAGATTGATCTTCTGCAAAAAGTATGGCGAATGGACTGCTGAGGACTGGGGCAAAGTCATATTCTCCGATGAAGCCCCTTTCCGATTGTTTGGGGCATCTGGAAAAAGGCTTGTCCGGAGAAGAAAAGGTGAGCGCTACCATCAGTCCTGTGTCATGCCAACAGTAAAGCATCCTGAGACCATTCATGTGTGGGGTTGCTTCTCATCCAAGGGAGTGGGCTCACTCACAATTTTGCCCAAAAACACAGCCATGAATAAAGAATGGTACCAAAACACCCTCCAACAGCAACTTCTTCCAACAATCCAACAACAGTTTGG
Organism: Danio jaintianensis; assembly: GCA_903798115.1. Classification (NCBI taxonomy): domain Eukaryota; kingdom Metazoa; phylum Chordata; class Actinopteri; order Cypriniformes; family Danionidae; genus Danio; species Danio jaintianensis. Next base: position 6,453,941 of record CAIGQV010019084.1, read on the forward strand.
TGAAGAACAATGCATTTTCCAGCACGATGGAGCACTGTGAAATAAGGCAAAAGTGATATCTAAGTGGTTTGGGGACCAAAACGTAGAAATTTTGGGTCCATGGCCTGAAAACTCCCCAGAACTTAATCCCATTGAGAACTTGTGGTCAATCCTCCAAAAAATTCTGACGAACTCCAAGAAGTGATTATGAAAGAATGGGTTGCTATCAATCAGGATTTGGCCCAGAAGTTAATTGAGAGCATGCCCAGTCGAATTGCAGGGGTCCTGAAAAAGAAGGGCCAACACTGCAAATACTAACTCTTTGCATAAATGTCATGTAATTGTCGATAAAAGCCTTTGAAACGTATGAAGTGCTTGTAATTATATTTCAGTACATCACAGAAACAACTGAAACAAAGATCTAAAAGCAGTTTAGCAGCAAACTTTGTGAAAACAAATATTTGTGTCATTCTCAAAACTTTTGGCCATGACTGTACTTACTATGTATGCGGGACTCTTATTTTGAAATGAAACAGGAACGACTTTAAGAAAGAGTAAAGGAGCAGTTTTGTGAAGCAGGGATCTGTTCAGCGTGCGTCAGTATGCAAAATGTGGGATATATAGATTATAAATTTATTCAGTGCCACCCTAAAGAGGCATAAGTTTAAATGTATCTTTTGTTCATTTAACATGTATATTGTGAAATTTGCTGCGTATGTTTGTAATGAGGCAACAGACATATGTAAACTGCTTAATATAAGTGTTTAATCCACGTTTATGCATTGCGTCACATCACTCACACCTGTTTCTGGTGAATTTTTACACTGTAGATATCAGAAGAATTCAATATATTGCATCAATGCATTCCATGGCACCTTTTATTATACTGAGACCAAATTGAAATACCCAGATGCATTTAAGAATATATCACTACAGTTCAGAAGTTTGGAGTCTGTAATGACTCACCATATTGTAAAATAATATTTTTTACAATTTAAAATAACGGTTTTAAAATGAAATGTATTTATTGTATTTATTGTTACTTTATTAACTTATTTAACTGTTTAACTTTAAACAGTAAAACCTGAGGCTGTCCCATAGGTGACCAGTTACCATTGAGATCTTGATGTTCTCACTAATGTTGTTTCCTTAAAAATACTACATCTGTTATATATTTGTTCATAATTATAAGTAAATGTATTGGATGGCCAAGCAGAACATTTAGCAGACATTACAATTCACTCTTTGTAATGTCACTTTATTTATTTGCAATGGAAATTTTTAATTGTCTAAAAGTATAACAAAAAGTATTTGGTCATAAAACCAGCTGGTGTGAAATCTGAGGTTGTGCCATACTGTAGGTGACCAGTCACCATTTGAGATCCTGATGTTCTCACTAATGTTGTGTCCTTTACGCTCATCAACCAGATTGAAACCTTAAAATCAGATAGCTCCAAGAGCCTGTCCCTGTAATTAATCAACTGTAAATCACTTTGGATAAAGAGCCTCTGCTAAACGACAAGTTAATCGGAGAGGTGGATTGCTCTTATCATAAATGTATAAGACACCAGAGCATGATTACTGTGAGTGAGTGAGCAGCGAGGAGAGGGAAATGTTTCAGTAATGCACAGGAGAAGTGCTGACAGCAGTGACTTCCATCTGCTGGGCAGCCCTCTAGAGTCTGCTTCATCTCAACATCTCAATCAACACGCACTGCATTTCTTACATCTATTATTTAGACATTTATCATTTATACAGACTAAACCCAACAACAACAAAAAAAGAAAACATTTAGAATTTTCACTTCACTTAAAAAAAGAAAATGACTGTAATCATTCATTCGTTCATTCATTCATTCATTTTCTTTTTGGCTTAGTCCCTTTATTAATCTGGGGTCGCCACAGCGGAAGGAACCGCCAACTTATCCAGCATATGTTTTACACAGCGGATGCCCTTCCAGCTGCAACCCATCACTGGGAAACATCCATACACACTCATTTACACACATACACTACAGATTTTTTAATTTAGCTTACCCAATCTGGGTACCCAAGCTTACCCAATTCCCCTATAGCGCATGTCTTTGGACTTGTGGGGGTAACCGGAGCACCCGGAGGAAACCCACGCCAACACGGGGAGAACATGCAAACTCCACACAGAAATGCCAACTGACCCAGCGGAGGCTCGAACCAGCGACCTTCTTGCTGTGAGGCGATTGTGCTACCCACTGCGCCACCGTGATGCCCCATGACTGTAATCATTTTATAATATTATTAATAATAATATTATATAACAATAACTTATTTCTAATATAATATAATATAATGATTACAGGGGCGACGCGGTGGCGCAGTGGGTAGCACGTTCGCCTCACAGCAAGAAGGTCGCTGGTTCGAGCCTCGGCTGGGTCAGTTGGCATTTCTGTGTGGAGTTTGCATGTTCTCCCCGTGTTCGCGTGGGTTTCCTCCGGGTGCTCCGGTTTCCCCCACAAGTCCAAAGACATGCAGTATAGGTGAATTGGGTAAGCTTAAATTGTCTGTAGTGTATGTGTGTGAATGAGAGTGTATGGGTGTTTCCCAGTGATGGGTTGCAGCTGGAAGGGCATCCGCTGCTTAAAACATGCTGGATAAGTTGGTGGTTCATTCCGCTGTGGCGACCCCTGATTAATAAAGGGACTAAGCAGAAAAAATGAATGAATGAATGAATATTATAAAATGATTACTGTAATCATTATTCATTCATTCATTCATTTTCTTTTCGGCTTAGTCCCTTTATTAATCAGGGGTCGCCACAGCGGAATGAACCACCAACTTATCCAGCATGTTTTAAGCAGCGGATGCCCTTCCAGCTGCAACCCATCACTGGGAAACACCCATACACTCTCATTCACACACATACACTACGGACAATTTAGCTTACCCAATTCACCTATAGTGCATGTCTTTGGACAGTGGGTGAAACCGGAGCACCCGGAGAAAACCCACGCCAACACAGGGAGAACATGCAAACTCCACACAGAAATTCTAACTGACCCAGCCGAGGCTCGAACCAGCCACCTTCTTGCTGTGAGGCGACAATGCTACCCACTGCGCCACCGCGCCGCCCTTTATAATATTATAAATAATATTAATACTATTATAAAACATTATAATATTATTAATAATATAACAAAATCCTTACTGTAACAATAATAATAATAATAATAATAAAAAATAATATATTCTCCAGCATGTCTTCATTTAATAAAAATGACAGAAAATAAAGTTGTCGTATTTCTATTTGAAATACTGATCCTTTCTAAACTTTTGATTCATTGCAGAATCCTGAAAAAGGTATCATGGTTTCCACAAAACTATTAAGCAGCAGAACTATTTTCAGCACTGATAAAAATAAGAAAAACTTCTTGAATAGCAAATCAGTACATTTACATAATTTCTGAATGATCGTATAAAGCTGAAAAGTTGAGAAATGCTGCTTATGCTGTGAAGCTTTGCCTTCACAGTAATACTACTATTACAAACCTAAAAATATATAATAATTAAAAATAATAATAATAATATTATATATACACATATATATAGTATTATCATTATATAGTTTGTAATGTTATTACTGTAAAGGCAAACTTACCAATTTATATAATCAAGTTATATATACCAAGTACCCCAGTTTCAGCTAAAAGCATCTTGCTCTACTGATTAAAAAAAAAAACACCTACATTTCAAACGGCCTGAGGATGACTAAATTACCAGCAATTGCAAATGTAAAAAAAATCTTTTGGTGATTTATCTCTTCAAATTATTTTGGGATCATAAAGAATTCCCAAAGGAATTTTTTGTCTAATTTACGTTACTTCTTGGGACACAATTCATGTGTTAGAAAATTCCCCATGACACTCTCAGATGTTTCTGGCCTTTTGTGCTGAGGTTTCCATTTGTTGAGAGAAAGCAGAGAGGAAACTATGATGCACGTTGAGCTCTGCCATGGGTTTCCTGTCCACAGACTGGAGAGCTGCCAAAAACCTCTTGTTTCAACTCTTTCTCCTCCCTATAATGTCAACAGCACAACACAAGGCCATACTCTACCGCCACAACACACATTATTTATGAAAACACACCCTTCAGAAAGCTTTGTTCACTTTTCTCCTTCACTGTGACTGTAGTTTGAAACATTTCATATCTTGAAAACTCCCACTGAAATAAAGTCCTGGTTCTCAGAATGAAAAATAATGCCCCAACCATTAATGTTAATTGTAAGTCACACCTTGTCCACCATGGTGCCCAGTGACTAAAATTAGAAAAGACAGCACTGAAACTTTCAATGTGGTGTTAAAATGTCACCTTTTGTTAAAACAGCACAATGTTAAAGCCACAAACGCAGGCACTTGACACATATAACTACAACGATCCTTCTTGTTTAATTAAAGTTAATTTAAAAGTTTGATTTTTGCATCTTTGCACAGCAAAAAGTGATTAGTTAAGTTAGTAAACCTGTTACTTTTAAAGTGATTAGTTGACTTTACTTAAAGTGAGTATGCCTGTTGCCTTAAAACAACAAGGTGACTTTACTTAAAAAGAAAGTAGTCCCATTGGAACTGTTAAGTTTATTTAATTTTTATAATTAATTATGCACAGTTCATTTGCTTAATAGTTTTAAGGAAACTGGTTTACTCACTTTTTTAAATTATAAAAATAATTAAGTAAATTTAACAGTCTCAAGTTACAGTGGGATTACTCCCTTTTTTAAGTCACCATGTCACTTTTTACAGTTTAGGCTCAATTTTAAAAATGAAATTACGGACATTAAGCAAACCAGGACTAAATGTATATTTTCTTTTTTTAGTCTGGACTAAACAAAAGCCCCCAAAAAAACAAAAAAAAAAAAAAAAAACACAAGTGTGAACACACCTTAAAGGGATAGTTCACCCAAAAATTCTGCCATAATTTATTCACCGTTTTTTTTGTTGAACACAAAAGAAGATATTTTAAAGAACGTTAGAAATCTGTAACCATCGACTTCCATGGTTTTTGTTTTTTCCACCTATAGAAGTCAATGGTTACAGGTTTCCAATATTCTTCAAAACATCTTTTTTTGTGTTCAACAGAACAAAAAAAAAACTGCAGCATGTAATGTATTTTTGTTTGGACAGCTCTAATGGAACTTGTGTCATTAATGCTGTCCGTATACCCTAGTGTACATATAAAAAACAAAGTATACATAAATAAAGACACTGTCCCTGAATGCACCAACCATCCATGTGATTTGCACATCACAAATTGTCCACCACAGTTACTAAAATAACAAGCAATGGCACAAAAACTTTCCCCAAATCTTTCAACGTGGCATTAATGTCTCCTATGCTATAGCAGCACAATATTAAGACCACCCCGGCTGGCAACTTTGCAACCGATCTGACAGTGGAAATTAAAAGCGGCCAGATTACACTATAGTCTCCATTTCCAGACTAATGATTTCCAGTCGCAGGGATTCAAATTACACACCACGCAACAGTTGGATATGATGATGGAAAGTACTAGAGGAGTTCTCCAAAAGTCAAATAAGTTTTCCCCTTGCTGAATGAAAAGGGGGAAGAAAGGAAAAACAGACAGCTATTTGGCTAAACTTCAGCTCACCAGTTTTGGTTCCATCTGTGGGCAAACTGAACGAGAAGCATCAACTGGATGATGATGAAGAGAAAACCTCCAGCTGCCCCTACATAACGCCAGACTGAGAAAGAGAGAGAGAGATAAGTCAAAGGTCATTCCCTGGGGCTGATACTGTATGACAAAACAATCTCCCCTTTCTGCTAAAAGCCAGGAACTAAAAACACTCTAGGAAGCACCCATCACTCAACCAGACACCAAAGACAGATAACTCAGACTTGAGCTCATTTAAAAGTGTGCATGAACTTCTCTGGCAGACTGACCTTCCTGTACAAAAAAAACATGGGACCATATATTGAGCAGTGTTTGAGGTAATGCATTACATGTGACACACTGTAAATAAAAAATATTTATAATAATATAATATCTAAATATTTTTAATTTATAATAACCTTATATATAATTTATAGTTTTATTTACATATATGTGACGCTGGAACCATAATTGTCAATTTTATGAAAATGAGATTTTTACATCACCCAAAATCTTAATGGTCCCATGAAGTGCTTTGAAATGTGCATTTTTGTTTTGGATACTTGACATAATCTCAACTGAAACATGAAGAGAGGGCGGGACATAGAGTAGCTCCTCCCCATTTGAAAAAACAGTCAATAGCATGTTGTTTCATCACAGCTCTACCAGTGAGAGTGGTTGAGCTCAAGCGCACGTTGAAAACGTTGATCCATTTAGGAGGAAGCAGTGGATGTTTATATCAGGTTTATATCTCCTAAATGCAGATTTTGTCACTAGCTTATATTTATATATCCTTAAGAATAACATACTGATACAAACATCTAAAAAACTTTTTAATTTCACGGGACCTTTAAATGAGCTTTCCATTGATGTATGGTTTATTAGGATCAGGTAGTATTTACAAACTATTTAAAATTTTACTATTTAAAAATATAGAATCTGAGGCGTCAAAAAAATATATAAATACTAAGAAAATAACCTTTAAAGTTCTCCAATTTAAGCTAATGCATATTACTAATCAAAAATTGAGTTTTGATTAGTGCTATCAAAATTAGCATGTTAACGCATGTGATTAATTTGAAATATTTAACGCGTAAAAAAAAAAAAAAAAAGAATGCAATTAATGTGGTTGCAGTTTTTTATTTTTTTCCTGTTGTGGCCGACGTGTGTTTAACGTGCAAAGAAATATGGATAAGACCAAGGAAGAACTTCTAGATGGAAAGTTTCAGTATAAAACGATTAAACCCAGTTCATGTAATTTTGGGAGTTTAATTTGAAATATTTTGACTTTAACTGCAGTTCGGCAGTTTCACTTTCATTCAGCAACATATTGTTCATGCCCGCGTGACAAACTGAATATTGGATGAGATTATGAAGTAAGGACTGGTGGAAGAGTGTTTTTTTAATGGAATTTGATACAGCACGCCAAATGGAAAGAAATTTTGTGACACGGGTGTTTGTGGTCCTTTAAGGTAATCAAAAATCGCTGTTTACATGGTAGACTCTTAATCAGAGTATTGTCAAATTAAAATTATACGGTATTGGTGTCCATGTAAACGTACTCAGTGAAAGTGCCAGATGACGTAGCAAGCTGTCAAAGACAGTGCATTCCTTTGCCTTTAAGTTGATTCCATGTGCGCTCAAATGTTTCATTAAGTCTGACGTGTTCCCCCCTTACACACAACGTTTGTAAAGCATCTGGCAGAATCCTTGCTTACAAAATATAGTCATACTTTAGAATGCTTAGTTTAAGCAAATTTGCCGAATGCGATCATGCGTGTTGATGAATGTGAAGGGAGTCGCTCAACGGATGTGCTGTACTGCACGCGTTACCTATGTGCGTGCGTCCCTAGCAACAAGAACAAACGCCTAAAACATCGCTAGAGTGTCCATATCCCTTAAAGTTGTTTAGAATTAAATGTTTGGAGATGGTGTAACCAAAGTCCCTTTAAGAATTCTATAGTCTTCGGTGTGACACAACGCGCTGATAAAGTCAACAGACTAGACTGTCTCAGCAACTGGTTGAATGTAAAGGAGAACTAAGCAAATTGTTTCTACTTTACAATTAATGTTCTCAACTCTCAGCAATACAACTTTTCAATGAGTACAATTGTTTGTATTCATTACTTTATTATTCTAATTTTCCAATTTCCATATTTGCAATGCCTGTATTTTGGAATTTTTTTGCAGTCCACTTAGAATCCAACATGGTAATAATTTTTGTTTTTTATTGGCATTGATTGTTTTGAAATTCAAATGGCTCTTACATGCCTTTGTTTTTATTTCTGTAATAAATATGGCTTTTAAGCCAACAGTTTGAGGATCTTGATGGTTTATTGCAGGCATGTTGTTTACATGAAGAAATCTGTGTTACAAGTTAAACAAAAATTCGAATAAACAATCGTATTTTGAATTTAATTAATTTGTTTGTCTCGAGTTTACATAGATTTACATTTTACATTTGAATAGCCAAATTTACAAGTTTCAGTCTTTTAATTGTGATTAATTGCAAAAAAAAAACAAGTGCGATTAATTAGTTAAAAAAAAATAATCGATTGACAGCAATAGTTTTGATACATCTACAGCAGGACATTTTACAAAATGTATTAAATGAAACATGAACTTTACTCAATAGTCTAATGGTTTTAAGCATAAAAGAACAATCTATATTTTTGACCCATACAATGCATTTTTGCCTATTGTCAAAATTGCAACTTAATTCTTAAGGTTTTGTAATCCAGGATCATATATTGACCCAAATAAATCTAAAAATCTCATAATATTATCATCTGTTTATGATGCTATAGTTCTACCACAGAAAGTTTATTAATGGATTTAAGATATACTTCAATTTAATCAAGTGTGCCAATTCAATTAATCTTTAACAGGATAAATTCTATTCTATCAAGATGATTTGAATAGCAAGCAGGGTTTAAACTGATCTTGTGCAACATTCATCTAAATATGTTAAATATGTCTGCAGTCAGGAGGTAATTTATACAGTGTTAGAGTTTCTGGAGTTTATGAACCACAGAGAGATGCTTAAAGTAGATCAACTGTGTTTCTCTTGGACGTTTCAACATTTCAACATTACAAGATCAAAGTAGAAATAATAAAACTTTCCAAGAAACTCTCAACTCCGATGTAAAAAAAAAAAAAAGTTTCAATCAAATTTCGTAAGCTTTTTTTGTGGTGCACAAAAATAATAGCAGCCAATGTTTTAAAGTGAGAGCATGTGGAAACAGATCATACTGAACCTTCAAGAAACTGGTCTTGATTGGGGAGAAAGAATCCGCCTGCACAGCAAGCCAGCAGAGCCACAAACTTAAAGAACCAGAACCTGCAAAGAACAGGGGAAATTATTGATCTTTCCCAAACTGGTAGTCAGGGTTTAAAATATACTTCAAGACATCAGTTTTCAAACTGTTCAAAGAGAAAGTGCAATTTTATATACAAAACCATTACACAACTAGAAAGGTGTTAAAATGACCTGGAAAAAACATTACTAAATCAATTTGGGTATTAATAATTGTACATTTATTTGACAATATCTATTAATCCAAGGCCAATTTTTCTCTAAAACCAAAGACCAAGATTAAAAACAATATGCTACAGTTTAAAAGTTTGGGGTCTATGAAATGTTTATTTATTTATTTACTTAAAGAAATGAATACGTTAATTTAGCTATAATGCATCAAATTGATCAGTAAAATCAATAAAATACATTTATATTATGTTACAAAAGATTTACATTGAAATAAATGCTGAGAAATACTTAAGCAGAAGATCATATTAGTGGTTCAATGGATCATAATGCCCACATTTCAGATCACATTATGGTTTGAGCCTCTAATAGAGTAATTGTATTTTTTTATTAGAAAAAAAGAAGACAAATTTAATTTCCCTTACATTTTTTTTTACAAGAACACTTGGTTTAAACTAGTTAACATATGGAATCTATCATTTTAAAAAAACTAAAATATTTCTGTCTGGCATTTTTGTCTCCTTGTTATCTAGTATAGGATTTCCTGTTTGGCCCTGTTATCATGTCATCACCAGACGGTTTCAGGAATATGTGAATGAGCTTTATATTGAGTGGTTTTGGCCTGTGTTTTGTGTGTGTGTGTGTGTGTGTGTGTGTGTGTGTGTGTGCGTGCGTGCGTGCGCGTGCGTGTGTGTGGAGCAGGCAAAAGTTGCATACAACACTGAGTTGAGTCATGTACTTCCTCACCCAGCATTTGCATACCACACAAAGGTCCGATGATTGCAACATGAAGTGCTCTCATGTTGGGCCAAACCATCCAATTCGTAGGGGAAAAGCTCATCACCATTTCCTCTGGACAGAGCTTAAAATTAATACATCCATTCAGGGCTTTGGATGTGGGTGAATAATGGAGCATTAGGAGGAGTGTACAGATGGAAACAGCAGGCCAAACAATACACTCTGGTCGTTGAACCGGGGCCGTGTCCAGTGTAAATAGCACTTCAAAAGTGGCCGGGTGACTCGCTTACCCATTGTGAACAGCTGCCCGGCATCCCGTGCTGGTCTGCACACGAATGGTGAAGACAGCGAAGAAGAAGAAAAAACAGGCCATGCCGAAACAGACTTTATAGACGGCTGAATAGCCCACTAGGGTACTGCAGTTCTCCCCCGCATTGAGCTGCTGACACAGTTGCGTGTAGAAAGGAATCTGAGAAAAGCACAAAACAATACAGGAATACAATTACAGAAGTGTTACAGTCACCTCAGGGCAAGGATAAAGTTAAACTAATCCAAACTTTCTACACACCTGTTTGTAGCTTGGGGATCCCTTATAATAAATCAATCATAAAATGTGCTCCCCCCTAGCCCCCCCACCAGATTTTGGTTTGTTGCATCAGGGCAACAACGTGCAGTTAGAGAACTTAAACACCAAGGTTTTCTGTATATTATTATATGTGAAATGAGGTACAAATAAGCCATAAATACATTAGGAAAAGTGCTAATTTAACATAAACAATATCAACAAGTAATATTTCATCAATAACTAGCCATAAATGGTGTATTGTATGTTCCTGTCGGGTACCGATTGAATGTACTAATTTACCAATGTTTATTATTCACTGTGGAACCTCAGAAAGCAGTTGTTGCTGGATGTGAAGCAAAGGTGGGTGCCACCTTTTTGTCACTTGACTTTAGGTCAGGGGTGCCCAAGCTTGGTGGGTCGGTGTCCAGCGGGGTATAGCTCTAACCCCAATTACACACCTGAACCAGCTACTCAAGCTCTAACTAGCATACTAGAAACGTATTGGCAGGTTGGCAGCTGAATTTTGCAGCCCTCCAGGATAGAGTTTGGGCACCTTCCTTTAGATGAACCTTTGCATCATGGTACTCTGTATCTCCCTTTCTGTGTATCCATGACCATCAAGTGGGCTGAATCCAGATGCACATCAAACTCAGTTCCTGGAGGGCCGCAGCCCTGCAGAGTTTAGTTCCTACCCTGCTTCAACACACTTACCTGTAGGTTTCAAACAAGCCTGAAGAACTCAGTTTAATCAGGTTTGTTTAATGAGGGTTAAACATAAACTGTGCAGAACTGTGGCTTTTTGCTAATTTAATTCGCATCTTTGAATGGAAACATATAGCTAATGTGACTCTTCAAGCTCGCTGTCAGAAGGAATGAGTCTAACTGCTTAATCTTGTTCTTTACCTCCATAAAATGTTTCAACATCCATTTCCTGTGAGTAATAGTTTACAGTATGGTAATAACTATACATTTCTGGACTTTCCATCCATAGGATGTTATTGTTTTTACAAAAGTGGTCTAACTGCACAATGTTGCCCTGAGGCAACAAATTAAAAACTACCATTTTATTATACAGATAATAACAAACTGTGTCTTTTCCCAATCAAATATGCTTCTTTACATATCCATACACATCACACATTTTTAATATAAAGATATTTAAATTTAAACATGTTAAAAAGTTACATTCTGCTAGCAGTGTGCATAAGCAGGCTGTGGTCCCAAAAATGGCTCTTTTGCCCCCAGAGGACAGGTCAAATCCACACCCATCTCAAATTTCATTGGTCACCAACTTATTATTAGACTTTTTTTGTGATTTTTTATTTTAAAAAATTTAAAGGGGGGTTTTGTGGGCCAAAAAACTGGTTTGTTGCCTGAGGGCAACACCATGCCATAGAGGGATAATAATAACAACAATAAAAATCCTATAATTATCCTACAAACATATCCTATATTTCTACACTGTAAAAAATAATGGGCTCCATACAATCAATCGGTGTTGGGACAACATGAAGGAATTCATTCATTCATTCATTTTCTTTTCGGCTTAGTCCCTTTATTCGTCAGGGGTCACATGAAGGAATTAAGATAACTTATTATGTTTTACAGATTTAAGTGGATTGAACATAAAACAGGGTTCATACACATTTTTACTACTAAAATTCCATGACTTTCCATGATTTTTCCAAGACTTAAGTAAATTTTCGTGACCTAATATTTCATGCAATGTCTACATATGATATGTTCAAATTTATTACAGCATATCGTAAAACACGCAACAATCCGTTTAGTTTCAATTTAAATTTATATCTATGTAAAATTAATTTAGATAATGCTTACATTGCACTAATATTGTGAGAGTATGTGATTGGCGGAGGACAGAAACGAAGAAAAGACCACTAACCTATATTAAAGAATATAGATATTTGTTTTCCATGACTTTTCCAAAACTTTGTGGGCTTTTCTGTTTTTTCAAAACTTTTCCAGGCCTGGAAAATGCCATGTCAAAATTCCATGACTTTTCCAGGTTTTCCATGACTGTATGAACCCTGTATTTAAGTTAAAACAAAGTTGTCTGAAAAAAACTGAATTGTGTTGTTTCGGCTCATTTTTAAAAAGTAGTTTGAACAAACAGCAAATGTCGTTTGCAACTTTCTTTAGTTTTCTTTTTTATAAGTTATAGGAATTTTAAATTATCTTTTGTATTTATCTCATTTTCCATATTAATATGGGCTTCCATATTAAAACGATTAATGGTGACAAAAAATTATATATACAATGTCAAGAAAAGGTTTATACATCAAAGAGCTTTCTAACACAAATTTGAGGAAAAACGTACCTTCAGTTCAGTTTACAAAAAAACTAAATAAGCAACACATTTGCTTTCAACATTATTATTAATAATATTAATAGTAATAATAGTAATAATAATAATAATAAATGCTTAATTTGGAATATTAAGATTTGGAATATATATTTTATATTCCAAATTTGTATTATATCATAATACAAAACAACTACTTTAAATTGAAAGAATCTTTGCATCACTGTTTAACTGTATATTGATCAAATAAATGTACTTTGAATATACAGTACAGTAACACTTTTAAGGTAACATACTTCATTTACTATAGAGTAATTATTTCACAACAGACCCTAAAAATAAAACACATTCTAACCCTAACCATATAGTAAGAATATACTCAGAAGTTAAATTAATAGTTAAACCATAACAAGAACACCTTAAAATAAAATGTAACCTATAGTAGCAGTGGCAACCAAACATTAATACAATACTACTCAATGCTAAACAAAGTTATTGAATGATTATAATATTCAAAATCTTAAGATATTGAAAACTACAGCATTTCCATTGTACATTGTGCTACCATGGTTTCTAAGTGTACTATATAAATTTCATAGTTCTAAGATCTGCTAAAAGAAGCAGTCGGATTCAAACTAGCATTTATGTTTCTCTTTTGTGGTTTAGAAGAGAAAGCTGGCACACACTACAGGGCCAGTTCCTAAAATATACACCCATTCCCAATAGTCCACATTTATGCAGACCTGCTATAATGCTGAGAGGCACTGCTATTACACCATAGGTCATCATATAATATAAGGTCATTAAGGTGTACCTCCTCAAACAGGTCACATTTCATATCCCGTTTGCTCTGAAACTGCTGTAACCACCAAAGACCACCAGGAGGGGATTTTATGGGCTTTTAAATTGTAAACGACTGTGTGTGAAAAACCTTCAGCTGCTGTAAATCTTCGTGTTTTGGGCACCTAAATGGCAATTCTTTTGTGCCTCACCGAGAGGCAGTGGTTTTTTATAACTGCGCTGTTCTGTTTTAATGTTTGGCTTTTTATACTCATGGCATTTACTCAGTAAGTGCTCATTGTGGTGCTAAGAACAAAAAGAGAGCTTGAGCTCACGTTACACACTCTTTAAAAGCGTTTCGACCGCTTTCTTTTACCGGTTTCTGTGGGGCTACAGAAAAGCAATGTGTAGCTTCCCTGAAAGAGTTACGATATTATACATAGAGCGTGCAGTGATTCCCGAGTTAGATGAGGTGATGGAGCGCTAATATTGAGTCTTACATTCCTTTCATGCTTTGAGGCAGAAGAGTCATGCAGCTCCTTTTTGTGTTTGTCTGAATAACATGGGCTCAATGCCTGCAAATAAACCCTTGATCCCTCTATTGACCTTTTCTTTAAAGAATGAATGAATGAACAAACGCTGTTCCTACAAACACTGTAAATGTTCCCTGTGGTTTTAAAAGGTGTGAAAAGAAAGTGTATGTGGTAACTTGGGCCCCATTTACACTAATGTGCTTTAGTGTTAAAACGCATAACTTTTTGCAGTTACACTACCCCGTAGTTTTCGACTCCCGAAAACTACATTTGTTTTTTAGACTTTTAAAAAACCTTGGCCGTTTTTATTTGGAAATGCTGGTGCTCCATGTCAGTGTGGACAGAGAAAAAAAGAGGACATTTGAAAACGGAGGCAGGGCTAGCGACATTCGCTCCTTGATTGGGTCTTTTGGGCTATCCCCTTATTCGTCAAGCATGAATCACATGACCGTAATGATACTGGAAGCTGACAGACCAGTCCTGATGACTTCTAAACGACAACATGGACATGAAAATGGAAGCTTTGTTCGCATTGTTGTCCTTTTTGGCAGCCATTGTGCAGCAACAAAATGCAAAGTGAAGCCTGTTTACACTTGAGCGTGCATGGCCAGAGTGTGTGTATGGTCACGTGATGTATGTTTTCAGTGGTATAGTGTGGACAGAGATCGTTTCAGAAATACTAATAGAGAACAAGAATGTGTCATAATAGTGCAATGCATTCTGGGTATTTAGGGAGCCTGATTCCCATTGATTTATTGTATCATATGTACACACAACAAACTATGCGCTTGCACTACAAATAATGAAGAAAATCATATCTGAAGCGGTTTTCTTGCTGCATCTCATTGATACCCTGTCAGTTACGAATAAATTCATTCATTTATTTGATCCGCTCTGGATACATCCCCTCTGCATTAGCTTCTCCAGTTACACTTCACCTCTGGAGACAGAAAGTTATGGAAAGCATATTATCAGCTTCTTAGACATATAAAGAGACACGTTTATAAATGTATATAGACGTTAGTCCATTTTATTGGAGTGTTTGTGAAATGTTATTCATAAGATTCATAAAAACGGTTGGGTCATTTGCATCTGTTTACATTGTGCGCTCCTGCATTTGTCCACAAACATGGCCGACTGCAACTTGCCATGATGTAAATTCCCAAGCTCGCTTTTGTTCTAAAATACCATTTTAGAACTAAAATGAATTAGGGTAAATAGGGCATTACTCTGGGTGGTGGTAGCCTAATAGTTAGCCTAAAACCACAAGTATACAAACCTTGCTTCATTTCAACACGGCCTGAAATTATCAGCGAAAAAACATTCAGTAGGAGTTGGCTTTTACATGATCTTTTATGAGAAACTCAGACTGATTCGAACTGAGTGGTTAGACTTTCTGAATCGTTTATTTAAACAATGGGCTGATAAAAATCTGTGTTATTGATAACCAAAATGAAAAAAACAAAACAAAAAACAAAACGATTCCATTATGTTAAATACAAAAATAATGAAGTTAAATTAAATATGAACGCAAGAAATTCAACTTATCTTAAATTGAATTAAAAAAAGTTATTTAAATGATTAAATCTAGAGCATATAACGTTTTTGTTCAAAATGACCAAAACGTACAGTATGTAATGAGTGAGTTTTTGTTTGAGTGTTTTTGTCTTAACTTGAATATGATAAGCCTTTAAATAATAAGTGTTTATAAATGGGACTATCTCTGATGTGGACTAGTCCAGTGAAAAGAAGCTCTTGCTACAGTGTTCTTCCACAAGAAGCATGCAGTTTCATTTATTAACCGCTGGCTACAAACTGTCCCTTTAAAGCTAAGGTACGGAACTTTAGCCTTATCTCTTTCAAACTGTGCTGTGCAAGTTACATACAGAGTTTGTTTGTTTGTTTGTTTAAAAAGTAATCTGTTGTAACAGGATCTGCTACTGTACATTGAGACAACTGTAAGAAGTAATAGGATAATGTTTCTCAACAGACAAATAATTTTGAAAATATTTCTCCCACAGAGATATCTTTAAAAAACGAGAAAAAAAGCTTGGAGCATGCACAAAATTGCCACTTCTGCTGTTGTCACTTTTACATGCTTTTTAAAATTGTGGTTGTCACTGTTATGCCATTTCTGATGCAGGTTGAAAATATAAAATATACTGACTGGATGTTTGCACAAAACCCCCCCAAAAATTGCAGTTTTACTCTCCCAAATTGCCAGTTCTGTTTGGACAAAACGCATATATGACACAAAGTTTTTGAATATACAGATCTGTATCTAAATATACCAATGCCTAAAATATAAAAGACGTTTAAGTTACAGGTCAGTTCATTTAAAGGGATAGGTCACCCAAAAATGAAAATTTACTCACCCTTTACTTGATCAAAACCAGTTTTAGTTTTATTGAGCACAGCAGAAGATATTGAAAAATCTTGGAAACCTGTAACCATTGACTTGCATAGGATTTTTTTTCCCTACTATGGAAGTCAATACGTACACAGGTTTCCGACATTCTTCAATATATCTTCCTTAAAAAAAGTTCACAACAAATAAAGGTTGAGTAAATGACAGAATCTATATTAGATATAGATTCTGTCATCATTTACTCAGCCTTTATTTGTTGCGAACCTTAAAGAAGATATATTGAAGAATGTCAGAAACCTGTATTAAAATAAATATTTATTTATTAGAAATAAAATAATATACACAATTCAAAAGATACCAGTTAGTTTGCATTTATTTGATTAAAAAAAGTAAATAATATCTACTATAATGATAATACCACACACCAATTAATACAAACTAATTCCTAAAATGTCATTCTTAAAAATAAAAACTTTTTTCCTGCTTGAGTTTAGTTAGCTGAAAATTACTAACACTCCTTGCAACACTGTGTGTTCATTTATATTTATTTTTAGCTAATGAATAACTTGACTATGCTTTAAGTAATCAACAAAAGATCTGTACTCTCAGTTCTGATATTGTCACTATGAAAACATGAATGAAATATGCCAACCAGCAGGTCTGTTTGACATGCAGCCCACTGCTGCTGACCCGAGACCTGATTTAATGCTCTACGCATATTAGGTAACCTGATACCACAAAAATGCAAACACAGAAGACTCACATGTTCTCGCATTGCCGTTTCCACGGTGGGGGACATCATGATGACACAGGTCACCGTGACCAGCATGAAGAAGAGGGCGTACATGAAGCGTGTGGAGGTGGACTGTTTGATCTTGGGACAGCAGCCGCAGCACAGCGAGCAGGCCGCCGATCCACAGCAGCAGGCCAGCTACAGAAAAACAGCACATATAACAGCTCACAACCAATTACAATCATTTACAATCAAACAAATGCGTTTTAAGGCGCAATTTAAGTAAAAAAACTAAAAAAAAACAGAGACACAGAAAACATGCTTTAAATGCATAATATATAATAAACAATAAATAAATTACAGCTAAAAAACAAAACAAAGGATGTCTAATGTAATGTCAAACTGAGAAGATGCATTAAAGGAGGGGGCTACAAAGATCCTATTGGCCATTGTCTCCTTTAGCAACACAAATGCCTCATTTTTATTGGCTGTACGCAGTAGTACAGCTGGGCTGTTACTATGAAGCAGCTTGAAATCACATGATGCAAGATACAGACATAACATGAGGCTCTGAGATCAGAGCTGATACAGTATCAGAACAAATGTCTTTCAAAATCTCTTTTCCCACCGTTTACAGACAAGATTGTGCAAGAAAAGAAAAAAAGATTGAGAGACAAAATGTATCAAACTAAAAAACATTTATTTTATGGTTGTTCAACATTTTCACATTCATTCCTGCACATTTTAGCAAATTCATATTATATTTTAATATTTTCCACATACAATTGGTCTCTGTCTGTTGCTATTATCCTATTTGTTTTTTTAACCTGACAAATAACATCATGTGACGCTATGTTTTAGATTAAATGCATACATTCACTGCACAGAAAACATACTTTTCTACAAATTAAGCAGATAAGCTAAGCATATTTAAAAGTCATCATTATATCAATATTGCCTTAATAAAAACGTCACTGTTCCTAAAAACTATGAAGTCATTATATTAATGTGGGCACTCCTCTAGAAAGCACCAGAAAGCTAAATGTTCAATGTCTAAAACATGTTGAGCTTGTCCACATTTGACCACTTCCAGGGGCAGTCAAAAGCACATTTGTTCAGATTGCTTTTGTAAATGCTCATGTGGTCCAATGCTTTTAAGCAGCCATAAAAGACCAACTATTTACTCTCTGCAGTGCAATCTGATCTAATACATGAATGTTATGGGACATGTTTAGGAAAAGTGACCCTCTTTAACACTACTAAAAACAATTATGATTCAAACTGTAATGGTCATTCTCATCCCTTACATTCACATGGGTTTATTCATTCAAAAGTACTTGTGCTCCACATTGAACACTCCAGAAAAGGTGATGTAAATGCCCTCAACAAAATCAAAAGTTGTCTCAAGAGATGCATCTGAATGCATGTTAATACCAGGAGCAATAAAGCATCAGCTGACCCCTTGAGTGATCAGATGACTGAAAATGCATGTTATGCTTCTCAAACTTTCTTGGTCACACCCTTGGTTAAAGTTATAAAAACATCTGGCAAGCCCCCCTGAGATGACTAGAAAACTTGTATGATTCAACTAAAAAAATGGAAGGCAGCAAGAATTTTTTAACAGTGTGGCAAGTCATTCCATAGGTCAGGCCCAGTTACTGAGAAGGCAGAATCACTTCTACACTTGAGTCTGGAGTGCAGAATTAAAAGAAAGTTTCAGGTCGCAAGATTTCAGACTTCAAGTGGGAATATTGATGCAGCAGTTCGGATAAATAGTTGGTCGAAAACGCAATCGACCAGATTGCTGTATTAGTGTGAACACATTTGTTGAACACCACCTTCTCTCCGCCAGTGAGCTCATTCATAAACAGACGGACTGAACTGAAGCACGCTGCAGAGACAAATTTAACCTTAATTTTAGGATTTGTATTGGAGGCAGAAAAAAAAAATGTAGAAGGTAGAAGGTTCTTTTACCAGTCCCAAAAATCTCAAATAAATACATATTTTACTGCAAATGAGATTCTGAAATGGGCTGCACGGTGGCGCAGTGGGTAGCACGTTCGCCTCACAGCAAGAAGGTCGCTGGTTCGAGCCTCGGCTGGGTCAGTTGGCGTTTCTGTGTGGAGTTTGCATGTTCTCCCCATGTTAGCGTGGGTTTCCTCCGGGTGCTCCGGTTTCCCCCACAAGTCCAAAAACATGTGGTATAGGTGAATTGGGTAGACTAAATTGTCCGTAGTGTATGTGTGTGAATGAGAGTGTATGGATGTTTCCCAGTGATGGGTTGCAGCTGAAAGGGCAGCCACTGCGTAAAACATATGCTGGATAAGTTGGTGGTTCATTCTGCTGTGGCGACCCCAGATTAATAAAGGGACTAATCCGAAAAGAAAATGAATGAATGAATGAATGAGATTCTGAAATCTCGAGATCTTGCAGCACCCATGAACTGGTGTTTTTCATAAGACACAGATTTGAACCAAAAATTATAAAAATCCCAAGACACTGATTTCGACAATCAACTCTGTTTTGAACCCTTTTGTTGATTTGCAGTTTGACAACCCGGCATCTACCTGTGAAGATTTTTAAAAATATTTTACTACTAAAATAAATGATATCGGACAACATATTATTCCAATAAGCTATGAGTCTTCGATCCCTTCTTGCACTTCATCCTACGTTTAACGTTATCACGATAGATTATTTGTAAAGGATAATACTGAAGCTAAAAGTAACATCATCTGCATCTGATATTATCCCAGCACGTTTTCTTATTCAGGTCTTTGATGTCGTTGGGCCTTGTATTTTGAATATAATAAATAGGAGTCTGTCGACTGGCGTTGTTCCAGAATATTTAAAACATGTAACCGTTAAACCATTACTGAAAGGAAGAAACACCAACGTAACGGATCTTTCAAATTTCCAACCTGTTATTTATTTCAAAAATTCTACAGAAGGTAGTATCTATCCAGATACTGCACTTTTTAGAGCAAAATGGAATTTTTTAATCATTCCAGTCCGGTTTTAGAAAACATCACAGCACAGAAACGGCTCTTTTAAGAGTGACAAATGATATTTTATTATCTGTTGACTCTGGTCATTCTGTAATATTGCTGCTATTGGATTGAGCGCAGCTTTTGATACAGTTGTCCATGATATCCTTGTCTCTCGACTTGCTCACTGTGCTGGCCTAAAAGGTGCTGTACTTGAGTGGTTCAAATCTTATTTGTCGAACAGATCTTTTTCAGTATGTATTGATGGATGTATATCATCGAAAGTGTGCTTAACTTGTGGGGTTCCCCAGGGATCTATTCTTGCCCCTATTCTGTTCTGTTTGTATATGTTTCCCTTGGGCTCAATATTTAGGAAGTATGGTCTATCTTATCACTTTTATGCTGATGGCACGCAAATCTATGTGCCTCTCAAGCAAAATGTTAAGGCTTGGATGTCAAATAATTTTTTTTAACTAAATGAGAAGAAGACTGAGGCAATTGTTTTTGGACCTCTAGCTGGCTCGGGAAAGCTGAATCAAATGTTGGACAATTTATCCGACTACATTAGTAGAAATCCATCTGTAAGAAATCTAGGTTTTATCCCTTCTATATGACAAACAGGTAAATGCTGTAGTTAAATCTTGTTTTTTCCAGCTGAGATTATTAGCCAAAGTGAAAGGCTTTTTAACTTTAGCAAATGTTTAAGGTCATCGAACCAAAAAATGCTAGTAGTTCCCAGATCCAAATTGAAGAAAAAAGGAGATCGAGCAATGTGGAACAGGCTACATATGTCCATTAAAACAATTTACAATGAATCTTTGTTCAGAGGGAAACTTAAACTACACCTCCTAGAAAGAGCTTTTTAATTGGGAGAAAATGTATTTTATTGTACCTATCTGGTGTCTTGTTATTTATCGTTGATGCTGTGTGGTATGTTGGATGTATTCTATGTTCTTTTATCTGTTGCTGTCTATTTTTGATAATTTGCTTTTAGGTTTGTACAGCACAATGGTCAACAACTGTTGTTTTATTGCGCTTTATAAATAAATAAACTAACTTGAGAATGTATAATTTTTATGTGTATTGTTAGTAATGTTTTTGAAATAATTGTATTCTATTCAAAGCCACATTAAGGGACATGAAAACTTGATATTACTCTTGATGTTTCCTTTTCGATGCTTACTACAGTCAAGCCAAAACTATTCATACCCCAGAGAATGAATAACTTCGGGCTTGACTCTACATGCCTATAACATAGCCTACAGGAGTTGATCAGAAATAAAAGCAATCAATTGTCTATAATTTAATTATTACATACTGTAAAGTAGCTCATTCATAAAGCATGTTTAATTGATCTAGGACTTTTAATAAGGTTTTTATATTTGTAAATCATGAAAATCGCACAAGCTTTCGCAGTATTAAATTGAAAGATTAGAGAAAGTAAATACCGCCCCATAGACCCTCCATCATCAGAGAAGTGGCAGAAAGTGAACAAAACTACATCCGTTTGCCATTTACTTTTTTTTTTTTTTTCTGCTGATGGCCCGCATCCTCCCTGCAGTGCCTATGTGCCCTTCACTTTGAGAACCACTGTGTTAATACCAGTGGAAAACAGGGCCTCTGTGACAAGACAGACATCAGAGGAATCACAGCAACAATCAGAAGAACGCTTCCCCCTCTCCAGACAACAGGTGGTCAACATGTACGAATCCAACCCATTCCTCCACCGCACCATGGTCAACCCTAGGAGAGCAGGACACAAACAAACCATCCCCCATCCCCTGCCCCGGACACACTTCTCAGCCCTTCTCTAACGCTCTCCTGCAACCAGCAGGGGTCTGGGTGAAAGGTGACGGTCCCTGAGTGAGGACAATAACCTGGACATTGTTTTCCTAACAATTCAGCTTGGGAATTTCTCAAGCTCATCATCAGAAGCGTGTGGAGGGGCTAGAAAGAATGTGGTGTTGTAGCAAGCAGATTTTTGTCTGCTCTGAAAGCAATTAGAGAACTGCTGGGTGCTGAAAACAAAAGAACACTTACTTTTACTTCCTTCAATAAAAACAACAACAGTAAGTCAGTCCAGGTTGTGCAATGATTTGAAAGTCTGCTGTGTACTTCTGAATGCTAACTAAAGCGCTTGCAAGATTAAAGCCTTATGATTTCCATGATATATACTTTTAAAAAGATATTAATTTCTGGGTCCTATGGTAACTAGACTCTAAAAATGCTGGGTTGTTGTAACCAAATGTTGGGTTAAATGTGAAAAAAATCAGCCAACATTCTGACCCAACATTGGGTTGCAACAACTTAGCATTTTTTAGTGTCAGTGTATGGTTCTGAAATGGGAAAGAAAGAAAAAAATACAACGAGCCACTTGACACTAGATAGTCAAACAAATAATCAGATTCAGTTTAAAGTGATCCCGGTTAATGTTGCAAATGGCCAAGAGGATAAAAACATATTTATACTGATATATTTCACTGCGCTCAAGTACTATCAGTTTCGAAACTCGTCAGACAATTATCCTATAGTCTCCATATCATGAATAGCTGCTTTGTGGGTCTGCTTGCCAGGCAATTGTACAGCTGAGGCAAAAATGTATTACTTCACTGTTTGAAGTGTACACACAAAAAAGTGCTCTTTTGTGCGGTGCGAACAGTACCCATAGTAACACCAAAGAGTCAAACCTTCCTTACTAGAACTGCACTGCACTGAACGTTGATGGATGGATGGCGATCGCTTGACAGCTTTTTCAGTTGCAAATACAGAGTCATCCAAAGGCTCATGGGACAAGAGTAAACAACCTCTAAAATGGTAATTGGAGAGTGAAAGAGATGCGTAAAAGCTGTGTGAAATTCACAGTGGTGAGAATGTCTCACTACTACCCAAAAAGTCAACACAGATAGTCCTGCCACAAACGCCACCTTTCAGCTGACTAAGAGAAAACACACTATAGCTGAGAGTTGAGGAACGTGTAAAAATTCACAAACCTCCTGTAGCTCAAATAATAGAGCATGGCTCTAACAGCGGTCAATGGCAAGGCTGTGAGTTTGATTCCCAGGTAAAGCAAGATGAAGCTCATAATAGGTGTACTAAAAATGACTTTGGCAAACAATGCATAAATGCGGTTCTCAATCCTAGTCTCTCTTATCAAAGCTGATTAAGAGAACC
>CAIGQV010019084.1:6477247-6492633 GCA_903798115.1 Danio jaintianensis
ACAAGCAGTTTATAATGTCTAAAAATCAATGGAAGCGAATGAGACCAGAAGTCTCGAGCCAAAAAGATTCCAATGGCTGCGCTCGCTCGTACATGAACAATAAGGTCAATAAGGGATGTGGTGTGTACATATGTTTCGGCCAATTACATGTTTAATTTAATAGATATTAATCTGTCAAAAATTTACAGAATACTGGAGAGGCTGCACAAGCGCTGTAGATTTCGTGCAGGACAGATCTTAGAAAACAAGGTTACTTTGAGGCTTGATCAAGAACAGTGTGTCATTAAATTAATTACTAACAGACATTCTGAGATAATGACCTTCCCTTATAAATAGTGCTGCAACAGTAATTCAGACATGCTTTCACACTGTTATATTAGTGGGCAATAAAACTGTTTTATAAGAATGCATCATCATGACTGATTCACAGCAAGACATGCATGACTCAAGCCCAGACATCTGAAGGAGAAATCACAGAATAACATCTCCCTCTATGACAACAACTAAGAAGCTTATCAGACATAACATGACACAAAACATCAAGATTGTCTGCTTCTTTACATGAATCATCTCAGGCATTTTGCTGTCCTATATGCATATAAATTTATTTTCATATACAAACTTAGAAAATCACCCTTATCCAAAGTGATACAAACACAACAAGTTAATAAAAATACAAACTATAACAGGTTTTTAAGAAAAACAAAGTAAAAAAAAAGAAACTTTTTGGTTTCGGATTTGGAGTTGGCAATTCTCACTTCACAGGAATAAAAACTTGAACGATATAACTTTTAATAATCTAATTATACAAATAAGGAATACCACACCACACTTATGACAATGACAACCCAGAGAAACTATTCTGGGTTTGCTGGGAGAATTTTGGAACCATTCGATGAACAGGCACTTAAAAGTCCCAGATGACATAATTGCATCTGTAATAAAGAGAATAATAATAAAGATAATGTCATTGTTTTTGTAGTTTTTATTTTTAGTGTGTACGGGCCAGTCCGTTAAAGTCCACCTAAAAAAAGTACACACACATTTTGAGAAGGCATCATAAAAACTGAAAAGAAAACTGACCAAAAACCCACACAATGAAACACACTGAAAAAAAGCCATAAAATATTTGTTATTGTGTTTGTTAAATTGTAATTTTTATGGCTTTTTTCTGTTTTTATCGTGTGGGTATTTGGTCAGTTTTCTTTTCAGTTTCATGATATATATATGTATATATACATATTTGTCTTTGGTTACAGTTAATATTCTGCTATCAGTTCGTCACATGTTGCTTCAAAACCTGTTTCAGTTCCTTTCCTTAAGAACAGTTAAAACACTCTCCTAAAAATATCCTCTTACACTCTAAAACAGGGGATTTCAAACTCGGCGGTGTCCTGCAGATTTTAACTCCAACTTGCCTCAACACACCAGTAAGGATGTTTCTAGACAGTATAGGAGCTTGATTAGCTAGCCCAAGTGTGTCTGATTAGGTTTGAAACTAAACTTTGCAGGACACCGGCCCTCCAGGACTGAGTTTGGACACCCCTGCTCTAAAAGATGCTGTGTTGTTTTAACCCAATGTTGGGTCAAATATGAACAAACCAAATCTTGGATTAAGTTTTTCATTTAATTTAAATGACTTCTTAACCCAATGGTTGGGTTGTCCATAGAGTGTGTTCTGAAATATCAGTCATTGAAATTTAATGATCAGTTTCTGTCCTTTTTGCAAAATACGCCATAAATATGGCTAAATTAGACTGTTCACCTGTGTTAAAGGCACACACAGAACTTTTTTTTTTTGCCACTTCTGTGCAGAATTTTGTAAAAATTCTGCAGTTTATCTGAATGATTTTAAGAGTATAGTAACTAAAAACATGACAAAATAAAATGCTTAACTTTTATTTAAGGTTTAAAATGCAAATCCATTTAGATCCACTTGTTTGATAAACAAAGCAAGTCTCTTATATAATACATCTAAAAGACATTGCTTTACAAAATGTGCTGTAAATAAATCATATAAACATTTACATATTAGTCAATAGGAGGCGCAGTGTCGCAGTGGGTAGTGCTGTCGACTCACAGCAAGAAGGTCACTTGTTCGAGTCTCGGCTGGGTCAGTTGGCATTTCTGTGTGGAGTATGTATGTTCTCCCCGTGTCCAAAGACATGCGCTACAGGTGAATTGGGTAAGCTAAAGTGTCCGTAGTGTATGTGTGTGAATGAGAGCGTATGGGTGATTCCCAGTGATGGGTTGCAGCTGGAAGGGCATCCGCTGCGTAAAACATATGCTGGATAAGTTGGCGGTTCATTCCGCTGTGGCGACCCCTGATTAATAAAGGGACTAAGCCAAAAAGAAAATGAATGAATGAATGATATTAGTCAATAATATTTCTAAAATCTGAATAAATATATATTTCACAAGTAAGTAGTGCGCACATTCCATATGGGCCTGGTTATAGCACATCAGTTGCTTCAACATTATAATTATCATCATGGTATCAGCTAACAAACTGAAGACACAATGAATATGCTGCTGTCTTCTTGTGAAGTTGGTCGTTTGAATTTGGAACCTACAAATGCTAACAACTGCTGCTGTTGATGTTGTTGCTGGCATGAAGAGGGAACAAATGACCATCAAAGTGGATCAACAGTTAAAACAAAGTGGGTTATCTAATGATAGCAATTATTTAACAAAGACCAAAACTACGCAATGCCAGTCCCGCCTCCGACTCCGCACATTTGGGGGGCCACTGGCTCCTGACAAGCTTAGCACTAATGAGACAACACTATTGATGGCGAACACTGACTGCAAGCTCTCCCTTTCCACTGCTAATCTAATGCAAACAAGCAACCACATGGATCCAACCAGGAAATGAAAAGACCACCCGTGGACACCCCCACGTACAAGACAAAGTTGATCCTCTGAGAAATTAGTAGACTCGGAATGCGAAGGAGACAATTATATGGTCATTCAATTAATTTCCATATCTAAATGTAAAAAAGGCCCTATTATTTCCATGATGTGGATGACAATCAAAAAAGAATTAACGCAGACTAGTGTGTGTATAGACTGTTCTTTGTGGTTTTGTGAATGAATGGCAGAGTTTTGTTCACCACGTACACATGATATTCAGTGTCTGCCATCTCACCATTTCAGGACATGAACAAAGAACTTCATAAGAGTTCCTTCACCAGCATTGAACCATTTAATTTGGGGAAAAACTCAATCGTCGCAGAAACACACAACATGAATCACAAACTCATCAAATTCGACAAAATAACAGTATGGTCTGACTTTAAAAAAAAAAGTGCTTTCATATTCTCAAAGTAATAAAAAATGAAAATAACACAAACTTTATTTTTAAGGAATAGCCAGTTTGGAGTCAGGCATGTTGGTTTTGTAAACATAAAATATACATGTATAATGACGCGATGTAAAGAAAACACAAAAACAAGAATAAAAAGGACTTTGAGGAAAAATGTTAATTTTATCAACATATATTGATAATATATATCATCATGCTCAACTCAACATATATTCGACATCATTTCATTTCTATTAATTTTAGCTAATTTTATAAACAAGTATAATTTTGCAAAAAACAAGGACAAATTTGCCATGTGTAGAATCTGAAATAAAGACAAAAGGAAGATGAAACATGGTCTGTCATAGCAATGATGATATAATTTCCTGACTGTTGTAGCACAACATAAAAAATACTGCCTAACGATAAGGTTTGAGGCCCCAGTTAATGGAGAAATAATCAGCAGAACGCATCTGATTAAAAAAGAAAATAAAAAAGCCTTAAAGGGATAGTTCACCCACAAAATTACAATTCTGTCTTTTTCATCCTCTCAGTCTCTCTCTTGTTCCAAACATGTTTGAGTTTCTTTCTTCTGCTAAACATAAAAGAGGCTCTTTTGAGCAAAGCTGGAAACCTGTAACCCTTGACTTCCATATTGTATTGTATTCTACTATGGAAGTCGATGGTTACAGGTTTTCAGCTTTCTTCAAAATATCTTCTTTAGTGTTCAACAGAAGAGAAAACTCAAAAAGGTTTGTAACCACTTGGGGATAAGTAAAATAGTGAGTACATTTTCAGTTTTGATTAAACTATCCCTTTAAACCAGCCTAATATATATTGTTAGATTTCGGTGGTTTATGCAGGTCTTTAAACTGGAAACTGGATTCGGTGTGAAAAATGCCACAAAACCCTCTAAAATCAGACAACAGCCCAGCTTTATCAGATTAGGTGACCAGGCTAGTTTAAGCTGTTTTTCACCACACTGTCTGCTCATAAACATAATGGTTTGAAATAAAGAGCTAGTCCTGTTAAATACAAGAAAGACTTTATGTGGATGAGATTTAGCATGTTCATAAAATTGTTAAGCATCAATTTTACCATCCAGAACTCATGGCTGTTAACTGACATAGAACAAACAAGACCGACACTAAAAGAAGCTGCGATGTATCTGTTTTGTATACGTAAAACTGACACGTTTACAAACAATACAAAGGCGCAACTTGTACGTTTAAACTTAATCCGAAAATAAAAACTAAAACATAAAAAACAATATGCTGACAATATATGCATCGGACAATAACATGAAACATTTTAAAAAGGAAAAGCGGAGATCTCCGCGCGGTTAACGCGGTATTGACACGGTGATGTTAATATATGCCAATGCATCATCACTCACCTGAGACACACAACACGGAGTACACATGCTGACAGAGAAACAATTCCTCCTTTACACACAATGGTCCGGTTATAATGTTTTAGCTCGTGAGATTCGGAATAACGCGACTGTGGCTCGTGCCTGCTGTAGTCTCGCGCACTCGCGTTCTTCTGTCCCTGCACGCGCGCCACCGCTCACAAAAGATTGACGTGCGCGCGCAGCAGACAGAGGTGTCCGGAAGCTGTAGAGATGATGATGACCTAGAAATTAATCCCAAATCAGAGAGTCTGCTTGGGTTTCGCTTGAGCCTCGATTTTTAATCAAATTCTGTATTGATTTCGCTTACAAATCAAATCGAACAGTCATTGCATATCACTTCCGCCATCGTCATAATGTGAGGGTTTCGAATTTCCCCTAACCACATTAATAATGAAACCCATTTAAAGTCATTTTACTTTCTGATTATATACAAAATCTTACTAGAATTTAGAAAAAAAAAAGTTTGTATTATGTGTTGTTACTTCCAACTTAGATGCTTTTTGTTTTAGATTATTCCAAGAATGCAGTTCTGCTTGTTTTGTTTACATGCTGTATATCGGATGGGTGGGTGTTTTAGTTGGATCTTTCTCCAGTTTGCTGGGAGTGACAGCAAAACAAATGCCTCTCTTTCACTGTGCTTGACACCATGTGTGAAGTATGCAAGTTGCAGAGAACATCTGTTTTCAGCACAAACTGGCTGGGTTCAGTAAACTACCTGCAGGTTGATACGGAGCGTATTTACATTATACCAATTCGTTTTAAATGGTCTCTATTTACTGAAATGTTGTCTGTAAATATTATACTCCCAACATATCAATGCGCTGGTGAAATGAGGCCAGATCACTGAGAAAACGGAGACTAAACGGAGAGAGAAGTTACAGAGACTGTGACAACAGGGTCTCGCTTAGGGCTACAAATGCAATTTCAAACCACCATTTTTTATAATGCCTGACAATAAAAACGATCTAGAATTATCTGACAAACTTTCATAGTCATCAGATCATTTATTTTAGCATTACTTGAGTGCAATTAAAATATTTGTAATTATTAAAATTGCATTAAAAGGTAAAGGCAAATCTTCATTTTTGTTTCTTTTTTTGCAAATGCTAAACCGACAATCAAAACATATACTAGTGGTATAAATTGGGTGATGTGTATATCTGTGTAAAACAGACACAATGGGAAAAAAATTGATTTTTTTTTTTATAATTTAATTTCTTGTATTACATAAAAAAATAACTGAAAAACTAAATGACACATAAATAGTTCATTCATTCTGTAACCCTGTTAAACAATGCATTCAGGACCACGGCGACACCAGTGGAAGAAATCAGCATCAAATGACTTAAAACACCAGCTTCTTTTTAAGGGTACCTGAGGAAAAAAAGAAAATCAGAAAAAAAGATTTAGAACTAGCATATGTGATTAAGTTGATTAAGTTTAATTGATGTGTATGTAATATAAACACTGTTAACTGCACTGAATTTAACAAACACTATACTTACAACTGAAAGCTGAATAATCACACAGTTGTCTGAATTTCTTAATTCTTGAACTGACCTGAGCTGAATAATCACACTATTGCCTTTTACATTAGCTTTACTAGCCTGGTTTCAACCTGGTATTAACATGCAAGGAATGTGCAGAGTTTAAGGTAAATGTAAGCCTTTAAGTCCAGCTAGAAAATGTAAAGAACAAACTGATGGGAGCACAACATGTCAATATCCAATATAAAAATAAATAAATAAATAAATAAAATAAAAAACAGTTGTATAATCAAAACTCCAAAATATGAAAATACAAAAGATATAAATTATTTTGTACATTTTAGGGCCCTAAAAATAAAGTTTATAATAATAGGGCCTTTGTTTTCTTTTAGAAATTGACTTTGAGTTTTGAGCATTGAAATTTTCTGATAATCAAATGAATACAAAAAACTAATTTATCTTTTACTCAAATGAAAATGAATTACACCCCTTCTTTTTTAAGCACACAAAATGTCCCATAATGTTCGGGTGATGGGTTAGCAGGCAGAGAGTAGCTGATCTTTTGTGGCAGATTGAACACACTCAACCATTTTATCATTACAAATGATTACAAATTAAATTAAACAAAGCACCATGAACACTTTTGTGCAGTAAAAAAAATGCTTTCGTCTATATATAGTCAGGCCACCAGGGATCATATTTTCAGTTTTTTGCCACACAAAAATGTTCATGGAGCTTTGCATGATTTCAGTTGAACCACTGAAGTCACACGGAATGTTTTTGGATCCTTTTCTGGATTTTGAACATCTCTGGAGCATTGTGGTCTATAGAGGATGAGGGGAAAATATTTAAATGTTTTCATTTATCTTTTGATCATGAACGAAGGTCTTAGGGCATTTTCATTTTTGGGTGAACTAACACTTGAATACCTGGTGTAAAAGGGACCTCACATTTGAAGTTTGCATTATTGATTCAGTTATTTTGCTGCTTTTTTATAAAGAACTGTTTATGAAACAATAAAAATATAAAGTGAGCATTATATATTTTAAAGTACACTGACAAATCTCCTTTTAAAAAAACATACATGGCACTGTCTGACTAATGAAGTGTTTGTGTATGTTTTTTCACCCTGTTCAATACTGTCACGTTTCCTCTTGATTCCGATCAACAGGTTTTCTTTCTCTTTCAGGGCTTCTGTTGAGGAGTTTGGTCTGGGTAGTTGAGGGCCTGGGGTTGGTCCTGGTCTATTGCTGAAATACTTCATTTTCAAAGCCTGGAATGGGAATATCCATTTATTCAGAAGCTCTTTCAAGAGCAGATTAGTTTTGAGAGTAGGAATTAAGTTAGTTAACTGAGACTGGTCATTGTTACCTGTGTAGCTGTAGTGCGTGAGCAGGGGTTAAAAGTGAATAACCCCTTCAGGAGCTCCAGCAGGTCATCGCCAGCAGCACTGAAGATGTGCTCCAGTGGAGTGCCAGGAAACGGCTTAAATGACACGTAGTCTGGTAGACTCGACATACCCTAAATCCACAATCACAAGAAATCAATGACTCTAATTCATATACATATTTAGATTTTGGTAAGCCTCGAGAAAAAATCAATTGCACCTGTCTGCGGACTGCAGGAGAGGGGTGTAACATGAAGGAGGAATAAACTGCAGCAGGGGCTTAAAGTTATTGAGATCCCATTTAACCATGCGAGACGTCAAAATGAGATGTTGAGGTTGATCCACAACCTATTCGTTTTATATATTAATAAATTAATTAATTTAGCAACTCCGTTTGGTGACTTCTTCAAGTTTTGTCATCATTCTTACTCAGTGTCGTCCCCTTTTGTTACAATTAATAGTAAGACGGCAAGCGCATTAAGTATGAAAGCCTCCACAAGTCACAGCTATACGCACGCAGTCAGCCGAGGCTCTAAGATGTCTTCCCTGCAGTCTGTTCAGTCATATACACTACATAGTGGACATTGTGCACATGCTTTCTGTGAGGGTTAAGTTTAGGGGTAGAGTAGATGTAGACATTAATAACTGTGAAGGGTACATTTAGTGTTGGAGTAGGTGTAGTTGTTAATAACACACAATGTAATGGGGAATTTAATAAATACAAATAATTCTCATTTCTAGAAACAACAGCTCGTGCATGCGTTACAATGTCCACTACATATTGGACCGGATCAGTGCCAACTTGTCGACAACATCTCGTTTTGAAATCACGTGTTGTTCAATGGGATCTCGACAACTTCAAGTTACACGCCTCTCTTGCAGTCTGCAGATAGACCCTACTCAAAATTGCACTTGCATAATTTCCTTGTAAAATAACTTGAGTTCCAAGTGGATGCTGCACACTGGTGGTGGTGTGAAGAAACCCTCCCCCTCATGATTGTGAAGCGCTTTGGCTGTATGGCCATACTCAATAAAACTTAGCATAGTTGTGACGTAAAGAGACACTAAGTTACAACTTATGCACTGCAAAATAGTTTTCTGTTGCACTACTGAACTTAGTTTAAACCTAACTCCACAGTCCAACTAAACATGAACAGAAGCCTCTATCCAATAATGGTAGAGAAGAGATGACAGCAAGACTAGATTACACCGATGAGCTTGTGATGATAATGAAGAACCACAAATACGGCCTTTTGTACAAACTAACTAGTAGTTACTAAGATTTTAGTGTGGACTTTATGCTCCAGTTTAAGCAAGAACTTATGAATGGCTAGTGCAACCTTACCTTGCTTCATAACATTTGTATTACTCAGGTTCAATCTTACAAAAACTTTGGTGTACTGTACATATCGGCTGTAAAGTATCTTGGAATGTCCATGTAAGGTTCAACAGCATCTTTACTACTTGCGAAAACTTGAGGTGTTTGGTGTTGAACAGAGTACTGATGTTGTTTTATCAGGCTGTGATAGACAGTGTCTTACGTTATGGAATGATAATTTGCCATGGCAACATATCTGTTAAGTTAAAAACTACAAATAAATGGACTGGTTCATACAGCTAATTCTCTTTTAAAAAAACATAGTTAACATAGTTAATCAGACAAGGAAGACAATAGCAGATCTCTCTCATGTCTTATACTCAGAATACGATCTGCTTGAAGCTTCCCTCAGGTTGACATTATAGTGTTTCAATTAAATATATAAAAATACCTGAATAGATATAAATAATATTTTATTTGCTTCGAAGTGAATCTCCTTAACTTAGGGTATAAGGTGGTGGCAAAATGATGGGGTTGTAGGCGTTGGAAGCACTTTTAGTTAATTCTGTGTGTTAAATTCTCTGTATCATATAATGTATATATTATGCATTTTATATGTGGCAGCCCTTACGTCCAAGACAAATTTCTCTAGCGACAAATAAAATCCTGAAAAGAAGCGGAAGTAAAACTCTTACTTACAGGCCAGATCTGATCTGTTGGTGTTCCCAAAGCTTCAAATATCTTTGTCAGCTGGTCCAAGTCTGAATCTCCAGCTAAAAATGGCACCTGCATAGAAAATACAAAACAAGTTAATTTTTAAAGATGGTAAGTAATATTACATCAAAATATATTCTCTTAACCCACATTATTGTTGTCGTTTACCACTTTAAGTATGCCATTCATGGGTTTATCTTCCCCAAAAACTTTTTCTTGGGGAATAAAGCTTAAGTAGACCTTTTTGTCTCTTTCTGTATGAAATATTTCCCTGGGAGTCTACGAAATGACAATATAAACGCCATACTTGGAGTGAAAACTTGTCAGCCAAAGCAAGCAGGGTTTAGTCTTGCAAAGAGTAATTTCAGCATCTTATAATAATGTCTACTCTCCAAAATTATTTTTGTGATAATTTTAGTGTGACACTAGCAGTGCAGAAACTATATGTAATGTAATGTATTTTTTTTATTTATTGCCATGTCAGCAACCAAGGCTATTTTCATGGCAAGAACATTTCAATTATAATATACAATTAAAAACAACAAACAAATGAATACATAGATTAAACAATATTTTTAGTGTTAATACATGACAAAAATTCAAAAATATTCCTGGTGTCACTTTGTTAAAAATGTCCTTAAGAGAGTTTTACAGTAAAGGGAATTGTGCAGTACAAACATTGAGTGGGGTCATCATCTTTAAGCAAAAACGCATGGGTTAATCTTGTATGTCCTATTGGTATCTTGGTATCCTAAGACATCTGGTAAAAATCACTTGACCAAATCTAGTCTTAAAACTCTGTTTGAGGTTGTATTTCATACTATTTATTATTTTCCAATGCATCTCACTCCTCTTGCCACTTATTTCAAACGTAAACATTGATAAAAGTCTCATCTCTGGAGGAGGAATTTGGTATTTGTTCAACGCTTGTTTCAAAGCGTTCTTAGCAGCTGCATCAGCTCGCTCATTTACTGAAAGCCCAACATGTCCTGGAACCCAGCAAAAAATGAAATGATAAAACTGATTTTGTAGATGGTGAACTTTAGTTAAATACTTTTAATCAAAGGATGATCATTTTTTGAAGATTCCATCACTTGGAGGCATGATTTGGAGTCTGTAAAAATTGCAGAAACTACTTGAATACCTGTTTTACAGGCGTTCAAATGAGCTAAATAAGATGACATGACATAACATTGAGATTTAGCAGATGCTTTTATCTACACCAACCTGCAAATGAGAAGAATAATAGAAAAAAAGAGCAACGATTTGTTAAGTCCCAGTTCATCTAACAGAGTTCATACCAAAGTTTTTTTTGTTTTTTTTTTTAAATAAACAAATAGAAGAGGAGACTGGATAGAAAGTACTAGGAATAACAGACCAAGTCAAGTGTTGATGAAACAGATGCATCTTTAGCCATTACAAAAATGTTTCTGCTACAGAATCTAAACAGACCACACTGAAAGAAATGGCATTAACTTAAATGAATTAATTCAACTTTTTACAAATAAAGGAATGCATTTTTCTAACCTATTTATTACTGAAAACCATAATAAATTAAGTTGAAATTAATTAATTCATGTAGTTGTAACAAAAAAAGTAATTTGTTTAAGTTTTCACTTTTTACAGTGCAGCAGGGAACAGTGACAGTCTGTGAAAGGGATTCATTCTTTTTTGTCACCACAAGGTTCCTTTCACTGAAAAGAAAACCACTAAATGAAGTCAGATACTCACTCGGAGTAAAAGCTCAGCAAGAATGCAGCCAACTGCCCACATGTCCACACCTACACCATACATCCTGGCACCAAAGAGCAGCTCCGGAGCCCGATACCATCTAAAGGACACAACATCAAAAAATAAACAACAGCATGATACATAAGATCCAAGAATTAAAGTAAATGTAAACAAATCAGAATAATCAGAAACTTGTACAAACCTTGTGACAACTTGATGTGTATACACTCTGTTTGGGCTTCCAAACGCTTTGGCCAACCCAAAATCAGCAAGCTTCAGGACTCCATTCTCATCCAGCAGCAAATTATTGGGTTTCAGATCCTGAGTAAAGAAACAATGATCACTGGACGCCCTAGATTCTTCAGGACATTTTGGAATAAGCTTTAAAAGCTTGGAGTTAAAAACATTTTTATTGTTTTTTTGACAGAAACACTTTAACCAATGCTGCACATATGCATTTCAAAAGTGCAATAAACAACGAATGTTATTTTTTTAATAATAATTTACTATTTTAATATATTTTAAACTAATATATTGCAGTGATTCAAATGGATTTCCTGCATCATTTTTCTAGTCTCACACAATCCTTCAGAAGTCATTCTAACTGCTGCTCAAGTAATAGTTCTTACCAATTAATGTTGACTGTTAATAATTTTGATAACAAAGTACAAAGAACAGCAGTTATTTAAAATGATTTCAGAATAGAAATATTGGAAACTACATTTACATTTAGTACTTTAGCAGACGCTTTTGCCCAAAGAAAAAAGTAAAAACACATTCACCCTTTTAACTGGTATTGAACATGATAATAAATAAAGAATGTTTCAGATATCTGAGATATAGGTCTCACCCTGTGAAGGATCCAGTAATTGTGCATGTATTCCAGACCCTGTAGTGTCATGAGGATGTATGCCTTTATATTGGCTGGTGTCAGTACGAGACTGGTGTCCTTTATGATTACCTGAAAAACAACAATACAACATCATATTTAGCTGTGTTGGCGTGGCATTTACTGTTTGATCAAGCTCTTAATGGTTTTGCTCTGTGAGGTCAGATATTACTGAGAGTAACAATAAATGTCCAAGTTGATTACTGATTACTGTCATCACCTCGAGATCTGTCTCCATGTAATCAAAGACCAGGCTGATATTAGATTTGTGTCCAAAAGCATCCAGGAGCTGAAAGAGAAACCAGGTTCATTGATGTCAACATTAGTACATAATCAAAAAATGTGCATCTAGATAGATAGATGGATGGATGGATGGATGGATGGATGATAGATAGCTTACACCAATTATGTTTGGATGACTGAGCTCTTGCAACAACTTAATCTCTCGAAGAGCTGTTCTGTTGATGCCTGGATAACAGTTCAAAATATTGTGTAAGACTTCACTTAAACTGGTGTAAATGAAAATTACAATAAAAAAATGAACAGATTATTTTAAAAGTGCACCATCTTTAGCCTCTGTTCTGTGTCCCACTTTTATCTGTAAACAGAAAACTTAACTTTAACAACTTTTTTTAACATGACAGTTTCAATTAATTAATTAATAAATAAATAAAAAGCATAAAGCCGTCCTGAAACCTCTATTATACACAGTACATTTAGCCTTTATCATGCATCTAACACCCTTTGCAACTGAATTCTGATGATAAACATAAATATATATACACCTAATGATAATATATATCGCAAACAAAAAAAATCAGCCGTTTCATTTTAAAGTAAACTTTTATGCAGGTAAACTTTTTTATAGTAATATGTTGAATGGTGTTGTCTTGTCAAATATAAATGTAGGTGTGTATGTTATGAATTCAGACTGATTTTAAGCAACCATGAGTTAAACACAAAAACAAACAAAACAGACTTATCTTACTTAAGAAAATGTATTCACTTTCATTTGTTCTGGTTGAAAATGTGGATTATTTCACAACAAA
Organism: Danio jaintianensis; assembly: GCA_903798115.1. Lineage (NCBI taxonomy): Eukaryota > Metazoa > Chordata > Actinopteri > Cypriniformes > Danionidae > Danio > Danio jaintianensis. The sequence continues at coordinate 6,490,541 of CAIGQV010019084.1, forward strand.
AACAACTCTTAGTTAAAACTAACGCAAGTTAAAACATTGGCACTGATGTTGTCTAAAAGTGAATACAAACATATTTTTTACATTCAGTCATTAACGTTGCTAATAAGACGCAGTTTTAGTTAAAAATATATAACAATATAACGATTAATAATACTCAAACTGACTCGTAAAACGAAAATAATATATAGATTTAACGGCAGCATCTTACCTTTTTGATAGCTACAATGGTGTTTGTGGTTTTGTCTCTTGCTTTATATACAGTAGCAAACTGCAACAAAATAATGCACAATGCATTAGTAAACGTGAATATTAATATGCTGCTGCAGGACGTGTTCTACTAAACAGCAGCAACTAAGGAATATAAAGAGGATTTAGTCTAGTCTAGAATTACTTTACCTGTCCTTCACCCAGAAAGTCCAGCTTTTCATAACGCTTCGCTCTTGACTTTACATCTAATGCCATGATATCAACTGTAAACTCGTTCTTTGTGAAAGCACACTTCCTTCTGTATTAAAGAGCACTCTATACTTCCGGGTAAAATAAAAGTCCCACAGGACGAAACGGAAACGTAAAAAAACTTACACAGTTAAATTTGTTACGTGCAAGATTTAGCTTTTTAAAGTAAACTACATTTATATGTTTATAAATGCAAAAGAATAGTTGCCTTGAATAATTAATCGCTAATAAAAAGATCTGTTACATGTGTGCAAAATCTTGATAAAATCTTGATTTATTATTATTATTATTATTATTATTATTATTATTGTAGTTGTTATTGTTATTATGCTTGCTCGACTTATTCAGTAATGTCAAATGGTTGTTTTCATGCAATCGAAAGTTGAGCTGCAGAATCATTCCGTGTCAAGCCATTTCAAAAGGTTAGTTTAGTTTAAGGTTAGTTTTAGGGTCAGGTTCAGCGTACCAAGTTAGTACCCGGTTATATTTATCAATGTAATAAGCATTTTTCGATATGGGACTTGATTGTAATACAAAGTGCTGAAAAATACAGGTAGTAGTTAATTTCGGCAGATGGCGCTGTTGTCAATGCAAAAACACGTTCGGCCGTCATTCACACATGCACGCGTGTTTTACAAACCGATAGATTGGTACATAATATAGCCTATAATATATTCTATAATATATAGAATATAGCCTATAATATATTCATAATACATAATCTGACCCAAATAATGTCGAGTATCAAGCAAATATCGAGTCAAAATACTAATTTCCCCCTTTTCTGTAGGCTATTATTTTGTCTTTCCCTCAAAGCATCTTGTTATTATTTCATTGAGGATTATCTACCTTTTTTGCAGAAGAAGTTTTTTTTCTGGCTAGATGAGACTGATTAAATAAAAGACAAATTAACAAAATGTATTGTTTCATTAGTATTTTAATTGAATATGTTTATTTATAATGTAATATATAATGTTTTTTGAAACTTTTATTATTATTAAATTGTTACATATTCATATTATAATCATTACTTTAAGAAAAATCATAGAACTTCGAAAAAAGAAAAAACATCCTATACTATAGTGATCTAAAAAATAATTAATTGACAGAATCAAAAATATTCTATAGAACAAAGTGAAATTCCATAAAAAACACACAATATCTAATAATTCTAAAAATCAAAATCAGATCCTATAGGACAACGTGGAAATTCCAATAAATTAAGCCATAATGCCCAAAAGGATTTTAAAATCCTATAAGACAAAGTGAAATTCCATTAAAAAAACATTCTGAATGTCCATTACTATTTTAAAATCTTATAGAACAAAGTGAAAATCCATTAAGAAAAATTCTGAATGTCCATTAGAATTTTAGGAATCTTTTAAGATCCTATAGGATCCTAAAGGATAAACTGAAAATTCCAATAGGATTTTTTGACAAGGGGACATAATCATCTGCGTATTTAGAGTTTATTATTATTTATTCAACTAGCAGTCACAGCATTCTTATATTATATTGACACGAGCATTATGATCACAAGATTCATATCTCGTCCTAGTGTCTGTGAGTGCGCGCATGTGTTTGTCATGATGTGTGTGTGTGTGTGTGTGTGTGTGTGTGTGTGTGTGTGTGTGTGT
>CAIGQV010019084.1:6499583-6530577 GCA_903798115.1 Danio jaintianensis
ATATTTTGGGGCTTAAGCAGAAAGATATAAAAAGAATACAAATACATTGTAATTAAAAATATGTACAATCAAACTGAAAATTTTGAAAAATTACAAACAAACAACAGATAGATAGATAGATAGACAGACAGACAGACAGACAGATAGACAGATAGACAGACAGACAGACAGACAGACAGACAGACAGATAGACAGATAGATAGATAGATATCTTTTTCCACAGGTAGAGGGCGCCGGTGAGCGAGCAGCAGGACAGGTCTGTCAGTCAGAGCGTTTGCCCAGATCAGAGAGCAAAAGCACACACACACACCGACCATCAAAAACTACTGCGGGAGTCCAGCAAGAGTCACATCACACTCGCTGAAGTCCAGAAAGCAACACACGTCCAGAAGCGGGAACGCCGGAGTCCGCGGTTATCCTGGATATATTTGCCCTGCACGACCGGCGAGTCACGGAAAGCAGGACTTTGGATATAACTGTGGATCGTAGGAGCAGATTTGTTTTCTCCGCAGTGGGAAGGCTCGATCCACCCCCCGAGTCTGAGGATTTGAGAGGGAAGCAATGCAGTGCTGAGACTGACTGTACACCATATTCCTGCTCCAGTCCACATTTCATCTGAATCTGCAGGCGCACTTCACCCATCGACCGCTCTTCATTTGTTTCTTTCCTTCTGAATAAGAAATCTAACTCGAGATTACGACTGACGCCATTTTAAAGCGATAAAAAAAACCGCTTGAGTTTTGAGGGATTGTAAAGTGCATGTCATGATCTAGCAAATGGATTTACTCTCGTAGACCTCAGCAGCAGCAGCAGCAGCAATGGGTGAGTTTAACCTCAGCACTGTGCCATTTTGATCAGATAGCTAACGTTATTTATTTTTGTTTCTAAGGCATGCGATTGACTAGTAGTTTTGGATTAACGTAACGTTATAGGCGATGCACTTAAAAACTGCAGAGCTCCATTTTTTTACCTGAAGAAAAAAAGTAGACCATTGCCAGCCTACCTGAATTGTTTAATATAAACGACTCTCGATCTCCATTATGGCAATTAGTAACAGTTTCATAGAATACGGAAGGTGAATGTTTATCTAACTCACCCCGGAGCGGCAATTGCGACACTGGGAGAATACCTTTAGCTGTATGTTCAGCTATATATTGCCATATTCATAGGAAGAGGCATTATTAAGCGTAATTTACTGTAATCGTGGCCATGCATCAGTTTCCCGCTGATAGAGAGTAGGCGTGTGTTTGCACTGTCAAGCGCCTATAGTAATTTCCACTATAAGCCACCGTGTAGGCTTTGCTTTCCATGTCACTTGTGTTCTTCTTACTCATCGCAGACGGGATGTGTCACAAAACCTCGCAAGCTGTCTGCCTAGACCGCGTTTTTTGGGGCGTTTTGTTTCCCTAAAATGCTGTCAAGAAAGAGTCTCACTGGGTTTTGAGACAGCTCAGCGTTTTTGTGTGTAATGGGTAGTAATGATGCAACTGTTGACCTAAGTGTTAGGTTTCCTATCTGATCTGTCATGAGGTTGCATGGTCAAATTACCCTTTGCTGACATTTGCCAAGATCAGATACTATTCAGAACGTGAGTTGCAGTTATTTTTAATGTTTTCTATATTTAGCCTATCCGATTTTAAATTGTGTCTCTGGTTTGGTTGGTGGAAATCTGTGGCTGATTGCAAAAGGGCAGTGTGATTCAGGTGGTTTTAATAAAATGTTTTGTCCTGAGTAAGTTTTTTGTTGGGTACCAAAAAAAACAAACAAACCAAAAAACTCCCACAAAATTGCTATTATTATTATTATTATTATTATTGTTATTATTATTATTTTAACTGAATATTGCAGTGTTTAAAAGTAGACGATGACACTAGGTTGTACTGACAAATGACAGAATTATTGGGGGTTTTAAAAATTTGTTTATATTTTTAATTATAGCAAAACATTGCTGAACTTTATTGCATAAATGAAGTTCTGAGCCATGAAAATGTACTGAAATAAGTATATAAATATGAAATATCAATATTTTAAATGATCATTTATTTTAGTTCATAGTAATGAAGTATGTCACATGTAAATTAGATATATAGCGATATGGATATACATTTTCCTAAAAGTATTGTTAGCAAACTGTTATGGAGATTTCTCACAAACATAATTCAATGATGCAGTTTCCCGAGTTCCAAACAGCATTGTGGACTTCTGTGGTTGGAAGTGCAGCTCCTGACCTTTGGTGAATGATACACCAGAACATGACATTTAACAGTGTTGTTTGTATAGTCCATCATAGAAGCTTCATTTTATTTGTAGAAGAAAACTTCATGAGAAAACTTCTCCTCATCATATTAGAAGGCACCTTGTTTAATTATTCATGACAGCACGTGCCGCTTTCCTGACAGACATTTCAGTCTGTGAGATTGTATTCAGTGACAAACCTTTATTGACCCTTTATTACATATGGACCTAAATAGACCATGAATATTATTGTGACAATAACACCTCCAACAACCTGTCAGTCACATGAGATAACAAGCAATTAGTAAACTTTCCAATCAAATCCTGACCGAAAAAATCAAGTCCCAGCCTTTTTGAGAGCGTTGGGAGACCAACTCAGTTTCCACCTATCACATTGCCTCAGAGGAATGGGTGGAGTTAAAGACCTTTTGGCGCCCTTTGCTCACTGTGACTCTGATTGGTGAAGATTTCTGCACAGCATCATAAGTAATGCACACATTCCGCTATTAAACACTACTGTTAAAATTGAAGTTGAATTAATGATACCAGATGAGTTCAAGCATAAACAATTGATTAAGTATGCATTTGGAAGACATTTCTATCCAAAGCCACATGCATTGAAGGTGCACGTTTATCAGTTCTTGCTTTCTCTGGGAATTGGACCCACAACCTTTGCCATGCTCTACCACTTGAGCTACAGAAGGGCATCGATAGTAATGTTTGGCTACAGAGACAACGTATCTTGTTTTGTTTTCCAAAGGGAATTTAAAGTTATACAGTTGTGGTACAACATGAAGATAAATATGATGGTGTTACTTTTTTGAACCGTCTATTCCTCCATCTTCTCTTATAGCAAATGTACCAAGTGTTGTTGCATATCCATATTTATGCCTCAGCAGGCACACACTGACCTTCTGAAGCAGAATATAAATGCAAGTCTGGCATTTAGCCTGAATCAAGAAAAATCAATGCTTTGGTTGCATTAGAGAAGCATTGGTTAAACCTTTGTCCTCACCTAGACCTGCTTAAATTGTTGAACTGAATTGATGGCTTATGGTCAGAAATGGAGTCTGTTAGGAATTGTTGAGATTTGTGGGTTGCAGAGCTTTGGGACAGTATAAAAATCTTAATTTTGAATGCTGTGGTTCTGGCTATGACAGTATCTCTTTATAGTTGTTTCAAAATGGAAGAGCTGTTAGCAAGTCTTCATCTTTTCATAGAAAGCCATTGGAAAAACCCAGGTCAGATGAGGAGACCGATCACATTTATCAAAACACAAACACATCTACTTATGGAGCGCTTGCCCACAAAAAGATTCCAGAAAACCTATTGTATCCGTATATGCAGAGTATACGATTACACAAAAGAACCACAGTATTTGAGCAAAGGATAAATCCAAAGTGATGTTTATGTGTGTGAATGGAGCTCTCTCTGTTCCTGGCTATGGCTAGTTGCACTGGATGACGGCCAAGTCCTGACAGGAGACAAAGGAAAGAGGGAGATATCCAAGGACATATCTACTTTTTGGCAGGCGTTCCAAACCAAATATCAGAACAAGAACACCTTTTGGCAGCGAGCTACAGCGGGAGGAGGGCTGTTCCATTTTTTTTTTTTGACTACAGCCATTTTGTTTTTACTGCGGTTGAAATTTGGATCTTTCCTCAGTTTAAAATTTAAATTTTGGCTCAAATCCATTGACTTGAAAACAAGACAAGACGGCTGGATTTCTGCAAAAGTGGGATTGACTTCACATTTGGAAACTTTGACAGAGAAGGAGGGTATCAGATGTGTTTCAGTTACTCAGTATATCTGGCACTAGGGATTGTGATGACTAAGAATCTGCCAGTATTAGACGTAGTCTAATTCAGAGTGCTAATTGAGTACCGCTTGATCTGTGCTTGATCTTTAAATTTGAGTAAATGTGATCTATCAGTACTGTCATGGAAATTATTTGAATCTTATACAGTGATGCTATAGTTGTGAAGCAGCGACCCTCAGTTTGCTGTTGCTGAGCAGGTAAAATTCCAGTAGGGCACAAGATTTCATTTTGTCTGCACCTCTTATCTGTAATAGAGTATGAAAAGTCCGCTAGCAATCAATATAATTTGAAAAATGAAATAATAAATTAAAAATGAAATTGACCCTCTGCAGTTGACAATTTAGGCTAGAGACATTAAGATATTTAGTTTGTCTGCAATATATATTGCGATATGAATATAATTTCAAAAGATGACTTATAACTCTATTTGAAATGAATTCATAATTTTGCATTGGTTGGGATTATGTAGAGAAGTATCTGCATAGAATACAATACAATTGAACAGATGCAAATTAATTTGATGGTTTTCTGCGGAATCTAATAGTATTGAGGTATAGAACACTGTGTACATCAGTGTACAGTCTTTGTTGTATAATTCATTGTTAGTTTATATACACTTATAACCTCTTGGTTTAAGTTTGCTTAAACACATCCAATTGAAAATCGTTCACTCTATTATTTTACAGTTAAAATTTGCAATGACCCCAAAATGTTCTGAACCATGGTGCTGATCAACTATAATCCCAACTTGACATTGGTGATCCTTCAATGTGACTATTGCAGATTCCCATATTGCGATATCGATCCATAAAGAGATTGTATAAATAATTCATATGAAGCAAACATTTTAATCCAAGTCTTATGAAGATTTGAATTTAATTACTCTGTTAATTCTATTTTTGTTTTAATTAAATTACTCTTGTTTTAATTCTATTAAACTTTTGGTTTCGTGGACTTAAAATGGAGGCAAAAAAGGTTGAGGATTAAAAATGCCTTAATTTGTGATCTAAAGATGTGCAAAAGCCTTACGGGTTTGAAATGACAACAGTGTGAGTAAATGATGACAGAATTTTCATGACAGATGACAGAACTGCCTTTTCTCTAATTAGTTATTTTGCAGGAACATGACTACCAGATACTCATAGACTTGTTTGAAAAATGCAAACTTGTTGAAATGGTGGATGGCAGTAGTTAATACATATTTAATGGGATAATTAAATAAATGAAAAAATCAAGTTTGCTGTTAATTTGTGGTGTTTCACAAAATGCATGTCAACGTTTATAGGCACTATAAAAATCATAAAGGCAAAACAAAATTAATCCATGTGGTTCCTGACAATAATACGCTGAGGTCTTTCAATACATGTATGGTTTGCACTGATTCTGCACTGAATAAGAAAATGTCAGCATTTGTATCTGTAGTTTAATTTTATTCAGGTTACTCCACTATAAAGATAATATCAGCCTTGCCTCTCATGTCGCTTTTGCACCTTGTCTAATTAGTGCTGTCTTTTGTGACAGCTAAGCCATTGAAGAAATTAGATTTTCTAACTGGCCTTGAAATTAACATCGTGGTCAAGCTCTCCTTTCACTGTGTCACTGTGACCGGTCAAATCGTTTGACAAGACAGCATGATTTTTAGACAGCAGACATATTTGGTGGTTTAATTCAGTTTTAATTCCAGCAACCTTATGTGACCAGTGAGCGTTTATTTTTGTCCCGCCATTGATGTAGAATATACTTAGCGTAGCCGCCGCTATGGCACATAGAGTGTGTAATTCAGCCGTGTCATGACAATTGTCTGTCTTGAACAAACGTGGCCGTGATTGTGAAGTTTCCTTTCATTTGTTTCAGGACTGCAGGGCATATCCCTCTTCTGAGGGGTCTGTTGATGTTAGCCAGAGTAGATGCCTTATTTGATTTAACACAAGCGAAAATCAGCTTGTGAGGGAGAAGTACAGTCTGGTCAATAGGGTGCGCTACTGTGAGCATGGGTGTTCTTTCATTCAAGCTGACAAAATACTGTCTTTCCAGAAAAATTCCACTTGATTGAAACTCCATTGAATAGACTGAACATCTATCCATCACGGCTGCCTTTAGCACCATGGGATGTTTATCTGGCAGGTGTATCTCACCAATATAATTATAGGCTGGAAGCCCTATTCAGTTTTTACAATTTATATTTTAATTGATTAAAAAAAGGTTCAAAGAGAGGTTTTCATAGTGGTGCCAGAGAAGAAATCAACGAACATTTTAGTCAAGAGTTTGAAAAAGAACCATTTTCTTTTTATATTAGCATTTTAGCAGTTGTTGACTGACAAATATGATCCCCAGTGCCAGTATCTTGCTGAGGGTGAAAGACAGGGCTCGAAATTGCGACCTCTAAATATATTTGGGAGCATTTGTGCAAGTGCATAACATTTTTCGAAGAGTGGATAAAAGACTTCCAGTGGGTTAAAGTCTGCTATGAAAATAACTAAAACCATTCACTGTAAAGCCGGTGGAACGGAGTTTGCAGGTAACAGCATTTGTCACTTAATCTACACATTTTAAGCGCAAGAGGTTCTGTTTACTCCTTCATTACATCGACACGATGTTGTCAGTCATGCAAGTGGCAGCTATATGTAAATTTAACACTGCGTACACCATCGCAAAAGGGCTTTCATTTGTTAAGATTAAACTATTATTGCAGCTCATGAAAAGACAGTTATTGCTATTAAGATGCGAATAATAAGTTATATGTCAATATTATCAGTGCAATATCAAACACCACCCGTGAGAACACAGCACAGTTATTATCGTTAACACTGTTAGTCTCATTCACGTCAAGCAGCGTGTGCAGAATTTTTTTCGTTTGTTAGTTTTGATTAGTGTTGATTTCAAATGCACTAAATCTGTTAATATAAAACTTGTAGTAACGGTGCTCATAATTTTGGCTCGTGTGCCTAATTTTTTTAAGTTAGGAGCACTGGTGCTACCATGCAAAAAGGTTAATTTCCTGCCCTGTCAGATGACTGATTTATGTGATCTCAGCATAGGAGATCAAGTCTTAAGATCAAGTATACATCAAGAAAGTATTATTCTATTTATTCTGTTGCACTCCATTTGCTTACCTTTTTTTTTTAACAGTTCTTTTATAATCTTTTAGCCAGAAATGATAAACGGATACAGTAAACTAACAAATCTAGGGTATTTTCATGTGCATTTTGTCAGTAAAGCAAGTTCCAGTAATACTCCAGCCCGTGCGCTTAGTTGGAGCCGAGTTTACTATATAGAGTCGTAGTACACTGATAAGCTATACCAAAAGTTGGTTTAAATTCAAATTCGGCTTAATCAGTCAATAATGACATAGAGATAATTGTTCTGCAATAATGACAGCTGTTTGCATTGCTTTTCAACGAACTACGGCTGTAGTAAATGCTGCACATGTATTTACAACATACAATAACATGTCTTTACTCATCTCAAAACTACAGTCAAATGTTTGAAATAAATCCTTCTGTGAGACTATTCCACAGTTATTATTAATCAATGAAAGCAGTTAAATCTTCTGTTTATTCAGCAACCGCTATTTTCCCTAGGGGTTTTCCTGGGTTTCCTTATGTGTATTTGGACAGGCTAGTGAGTTTCTGCAAGAGAGGCCTCTGGCTTTTGGAGGAGATTTACAACAAATCACACTGTGCTTCCTTGAGAAGATGCATTTGCGATTTCAATTCGATGAATCGCCCAGCCCTATAATAAAGTCAAAGAATGGGAGCTATGGGCACTGGTGCTGGTGATCTGTTTGCTGTCAAAATAAAAGTCACAAATGCAGTCACGATAAATAAATTTCACATATTGGTAGAACTGGGGGGAAAATTGTTGCCAGCTACTGCTAAATAAATATTCCAAATATTGGCCTGGACTGAGAACAGAGTTGTTTCTGCCCTTCACTGGCCAATTGGTCATTGAATCACTCAGTCATTGTAGTAAGTAGGAATGCAGCGATTTAACCAATTTCACTATTAACTGCTCTTTAATTTGTCATGGTTAATAAATCGTAAAGGTCCTGCAATACTGCCTTTCTGTTGCTCGGAATGGAATTATTGCATTTTGTGCAAAATGAAAACAATGCCATGCCATCAGTGCGACAGCTTAAAGTTTTGAGTTTATACAAGACAAAGAGGCTATTACCAGGGGTGCAGTGCATGTTGCATATGTGTACATATATATGTATATAATTGACTGTACCCCAGATGTCTGTGGTTGGGACCCCGCAATCAGCTGCTGCTTTCACATTTGACTTGATTGCCTGGCTCGCAAGTTTAAACTTCGCACTTTAAAAATGTAGTCTTGTTTTACGCACTTAACGCATGCATCTATTTATCACAAATGTAATGTAAAAGTTCAAATGAATGAGAGAAGAGAGAAAAGAAAGAAAAATGTTGTAGTATAGTTGATCAAGTGCCTTTCAGCCTTTGACTACATTTGTTTTCTTTATGTAGGTTAGATTTACTCTCAAATAGACAAAGATTTTTTTTTAATTTTGATTATTTATTATTGTTTAAATCAAAACCCCTTTTCACTTTTCTTTAATTCCAAGGACAAAAATGGACTTTTGTTTGTTTTTTATTATTATTACTTTATCAATTATATTATATGAACTATTAACACATTTTTCATGTGATTTAATGAACTAATATTGTTTTGAAATTAAAGAATGTATCATAATGGTGATATTTATGCCAACTTTAAGTTTCCTAAAGGGCTCATCGTTTGACTGTCTGTTATTTTTCTAACAAAAACAATTCTATGAATAGATGTCTCAGCATGGCATTTTAAATAAATTAACATTTTAATAAAGAAGTAATGTTGCTTGTTTAACTTTATTGTACAGCTCTCATACTGACACCTCAATGAACAGAACATAACAAGACATAAACTAAAGGCCTTTTTGTGATACAGCTGCTCTTTGAAGGTAGAAAGGCTCAAATGACTTTGTGGATGCAAAGAAATTGAGAAAACCTGAACAATCAGCAGTATTTTCTTAAAGGATTTTAAATTGATACTATCATTAATTTAACTTTCAAAATATTATCTGTTTGATATGTTATCAAAAGAGAATGATACAGTCACTTTGAGTTTCCTGTGTGTTTACCACAGGACTTCAACAAAGTGTGAGCATGTGGTTGTTTGGCAAGGCTATTTGTGAGTGTACCTCAAGCCTGCTCTCTGTTCATGGCCTTAAAAGGGACTGGGACAGAGAGGAATCCTCTCACCACAGCACACAGACTTGACACCCGGCTGCAGATTGTGTCAGTACAAACCTTTAGAACACACTCTCAAAGAATCCAAGAATGTAGGCTACATCTTGTTAACAAAATATGATTAAATTAGGGAAATTAGGGATCATGTTTTTCTTTTCTTTTCTTTGGGAGTTCAGATTTTGCCCCTAATATATTCTCTGATCCTTTTAAAATTCACAGCTTAACTGTTCAAAAACACTGTAAAGTCAAGTAGCTTCAGATATTATTTAGCTCTTCAGAATATTAATTGAATTCAATGATTTTGTTCGCATGCACATTCACCTATGGAATCTTGTCGCTTTGCATCGAGGCATTTGGATTGGAGACAAAGACTTGCACAAATCTTTCAGGAGAGGAAGAATGTTTTTGTAATGTTTTATGATGAGCAGTTAATCAGACGTTATCGTCTTGGCATCATCTTTGACAGCAGCTTATCACCACTAACCACACTCTGGTTTTACTGTTAACTTCAAGGGGACATATTATGCCCCTTTATACAAGATGTAAAATAAGTCTCTCATGTCTTTATAGTGCGTATGTGAAGTTTCAGCTCAAAATACCACACAAATAGCTCTATGAAACTGCCCCTTTTAGGCTTTGATCCTAATTGTGCCATGTTGGTGACTGTTGCTTTAAATTCAAATGTGATTGTGTGTTTTTTTTTTTTTTTTTAAACAGATTCAAAACAGTCATTCACTGTATCCCAAAGGGCACACTATACATTATGCACTTAGGCACTATGTACTTTGGCACGTACACACTCAACAAAATAGTATATGAATTTAGTAGCATCCCAAATTAAACACTAACATTTTTTTTACTAACCGAAAATTCAAACCATTTTACAGACGATGTTTGATGGCTGCCAAATTAGTGAAATGAATGACCAAACTAGCAAAAAGTGCCTGCCACAAGTATAAAGGCATTTACCATTGGGAGGCGGCATAATCATTCACGTAGGAGAATTTTGCTTGCACAATTCAAAATAAATAAAAGTCATCCAACGTCAGTGACCGATAGCTCCGCCCCTTCCTCTACATGAGCAAAGCTGTGGCCGTTGAGTGTGTGAAGTCCACACTTTCCACACTTATTTTTAAAGGTTGAATAAGTGCATTATGTGGGTATTAAAAGTGCACTCATTCTTTTTAGAATAAAAATAATATTTCAGTGTGAATGCCCTACTTATATTATTTACTACAAAACGGGTTAGAGTAGTGCGATTTGGGACGCACCTAAAGTTATAACGTTATCTCTGTGAAAAACTGAAAATGTGAAGTGTCTCAGAAGGTAGTCTATGGAGACTACAGTATTCGTTTGTGCATCATAAAATTCCACATGTTGCTTGCATAATCTTCAGCAGATGTGTAAACTCTTAATGGCGGATGGCTGCTTCTTACCAAGTGCTGTTTATGCTAATGAGGGAGAGATCATCACTAATGGGCGGGCTTTCCCCCTCTGATGACACATACAAAGGGAGAATGTCAATCAAAGTGTTTCTGCAGACCGTTTTCATCAAGATTTATTTAAAAAAGGTTAATTAATTGAGTTTTACCATTAGAGGCTGGATTTATACACAACTGTATTTGAACCTGTATTTAAAAAAAAATGTTTTCCCACAATAACATTAAATTAATCATGGTGGAACAGTGTTAATGTTTAATTTTCATGCATATATATTATCTTGAAAATTCTTTATTGTCAAATCTGTTGAATGTAACTCCTCTTAGGAATTCAGCATTTAATGAGAATATTAGAGAACATCTCAGCTTTTTATGATGGAGATTGATCCATTATGTCATCATCCAAAATCCTGTTTGTGGCACAGCAAAGTGTTTAAGATTTAGTGTCTCACATTTAAGATTTAATCCTGTTCTTCATTTAAATTATGACTGAGATGCATTTTAAGTACCATTTATGCGCAGCTTAGAGTAAAGAGGACTCGTAAGTCAATTCCTGGCACTATTATGAGTAATACTCAGAGGCTTGATTAAATATGGGCCCTGGTTACAATTTCATTGTGAATTTTCAGTAACTATTAAAACACCAGGCATTTGATTGATTTACTTCAATAATATGTCATCGTAACCCAGTTGAGCTGACTTTGTTGAGCTGTTCTAGATGAATTCCTTCAGATAATTGCCCCCCATTGCTCTGATCATCTTAATTGAGATGCAGCAGAAAAGAGGGCAGAAGCCCCTCGAGTATGAGCGTCTGAATATATCCCCCCTTCGAGTCTGCCACAGGCTGACACAGAACTGCTTTCTGTGTTGTAGTTACCCACGGTCTGCCCGGGGCGTATTTGTTATAATAATAAACCTGTTTATGAGCCGACTGTTTTCTTATACAATTAGCATGCAGTTAGCGTGCCCACTCTGCCAGACAGGGATTTCTGTTACATAAACTGGGTGTTGGGGTTTAGTATTGTGTTAGGGGCATTATGTTTGTGAGCGTATGGATTAGACTTACACAACCAGGAAACACTAATTCAAGAAAACTCTCTAGGCTTGCTTATTGACTGGCTATGTGAACAACCAGATTTACTTTCGGAAGGGCATCATTACGTGTACAGAGAAAAGTCATTTCTGTTTGTTAACAAAATATAAGGTGAAAGTAGTGCTCGCTGCATGTTTTGCATGGTTGTTGCTTGCGGAATATTTGTTAGGTGATCGCTAGTTTGTTTTTATTGGATACATATATATTTTAAAAAATCACATCAACGAACCATTCGAAGTATCACTTACCCCTTTCCACCAGCACAAACCTGGTGCTAGTTCGAAGCCAGTGCATTTGCCAGTTTGGAGCTGGTTCATCTGGTGAACTTTCTAAGAACTGCACCGTCTAGAGAGCCACTGATAGGGCCAGGTCTGACATCACTGCATGCGTCTTATCTTTCCCAGCAACAAAAATGTAGAAGTGTAAGATATAAACGTAAATATATATAAACGTGAATAACTTTGCGCACTTAGACCTGCATCCTATCTCGAATCGAATACAATGTGTTCATGCACTGCGCTGTAGTTTGTATAGACAGAGGTTATGAGAGAAAAAAACCTGTTCATGCAGAGCTCTTTAATTTGTATAGATTCACCTTAAAGGTGAAAACCCCTTTAGGACAGTGGAGATTATAGATAGGAAAGTGTGGGGAGCAGAGAGAGGAGAAAGATCGACATAAAACCTCGAGCCGGGAATCGAACTCGGGTCGCCGTGAACACCGTAGTGCCATGTATTGAAGCATAAACCACTAGGCTATTTTTCCTATATCCAAACGAGCGCTCTAACTGCCTTGGTGGAAAAGGTGTAACTGATGTCAGTAATGTTAGAGCAAACGTCAAGAGTGTATTATGAGCAACAAAGCAGTAACTAGGGATGCACTGATGTGGATTTTTTAACTTTTAAGGTTTAGAGGCCGATAACCAATATATTAGCCGATAAATATTTCTAAATGTTATATTTTTATACAATGAACAACTGATTTTATTTTAAAAACTTCATATAAGTTTGAACTGATCTTAGAATGGCCTACTCAAAGCAAAACATCTAAAATTTAAAAATTGCAAGGTGATTATATAGACCTATATTCACGATTTCACATAAATCAGCATGCTAAAAATATTTTTTTACCTATTCTTCGCACAGCAAATTAACATACAACTTGACTGTTGCATAAAAATAATAGATTAAATAATAAAATGGGATTTAATTAACAAACAAGTTAAAGAAATATTTTTGAAATAAAATGAAAATGAAAGAACTAAGAACTGAAACCAGCTCAAATGTTCTTGAATAAAACGTGTTACAGTAATGCACAATTGTTAAGATTATTGCACACTGAATCCGAAATCCATTCATTCATTCATTCATTCATTCATTCATTCATTCATTCATTCATTCATTCATTTTCTTTTTGGCTTAGTCCCTTTATTAATTTGGGGTCGCCACAGCAGAATGAACCTCCAACTTATCCAGCATATGTTTTACGCAGCGGATGCCCTTCCAGCTGCAACCTATCACTGGGAAACATCCATACACTCCCATTCACACACATACACTACGGACAATTTAGCTTACCCAATTTCTCTATAGTGTGACATGCAAAATTTGGACTTGTGGGGGAAACTGGAGCACCCGAAGGAAACCCACAGCAACACGGGGAGAACATGCAAACACCGCACAGAAACGCCAACTGGCCCAGCCGGGACTTGAACCAGCAACCTTCTTGCTGTGAGGGGACAGCGCTACCCACTGCACCACTGCGCCGCCTGAATCCGAAATTTTCGTCTGTAATTTTCGCATGTTATAAATTAAATTCGACCTCACGTTGTATCAATCGTATTGACACACTGCCTCTGAAACTTTTACCCATCATAAATTTTTTTTGAATCTGGTTCGATTTTATTTTTCCCCACTTTTTGCATCAGAAAAAGCATTTTAGGAGGTGTTTTGACACTTCAGAGCCACCGTACAAGCGAAAAGCTAAATACAGATAGCATTACTTTAGAAAATGCAGCATAAATTCATCCCATTTGGCATTTTAGATTCTTTTGAACACATGTAGGTGCTGCTTGTCAATCAGACAATGCTTCTATGTTCGTTCTTGCTGCCGATTGCGGGAAAAATGATTGATAAAATGTTTATGCTAAACCGCTGTGAGTTTGAAAGTTTAACTGCAGGCGCTGTGTGATGCACGTGCGCGCGAAGTCAGATTTGTCCTCGAAGTCAGATTTTTAACACCTGAGCATTGAGCACTGATGACTTTGACAAACACAGTGCATAATAAAAACACAGAATGTGGCAGAGGGTTGAGAACCCCTATGCTGGATTCAGTGACTGGCACACGTCTCCCCTGCTGCTGTTTGGGGTGCTGTGAAGGATTTGTCGGATATCGATAGCCATCACGTGCGCTTGTTATAATCATTATTAATATGCCGAAAACTGAATACAATCTTACATCAACAACACAGGGCAAGCAATTCGTTGATAATAACAAATAATCATATTAGATTACAAACAACCCAGCGAATTGTTTAGCATGTCTGCATCGCTGCTATTATATGTTTACACATGTAATATTTTTTCCTGAGGCAATTTAAACCAAAATACACAATAACACATCAAACATGTCTACAGTTATAAGGAATAAGGTTACTTACTGAGTTATAAACGCACAGCAATACCACACAAAGAAAGGACGGACTTTGAAGGAATAAACAATGTGAAGCATCTGAGAAAATACAGTTAAAACTGAGGGATTTACACTGAAATTTGTACTAACTTGCAGTTGTATGAATTGTGGTTGCAATTACAAGAATTAAAGTCCTAACTTATAAAATTTTGTATGAAGTCACGACTCGAGTTACAAGAAACAAAGTCATAATTGCCAGACTTTCATGACACAAGCTGTACTGGACTATGAACAGTATTAAAATGTGGAGTTACTCTTTTTAGCTGCAGTGTGTACGTGGCCAGTGTGGTGTTATGTCACATTTTTTTGTTGTTTCGCCAAGTTAGAACACCCAAGATGCACCGGGACACTACTCAGAGGTATAGACGAGTAAGATATAAACAACTGGGCTTCATTGATGATTTGTGAATGGCTGTGTTTGAGTCGGCAAAGGGCTGGAATGAAAATCATGCCATTTTGACTGTCATGATGTGATGGATAGATAGAGCTGTTTAGTCTAGTGTGGATCCAGGCTGTCCTGCCGATAGCTGTCGTTGTTTTCAGTAGCCTCTCATCTGTCACCTGTCTGGCAGTTGAAAGGGTAAATGACACTGAGCTCTGTCTGACAACAAGCCAACAGAAGATGAGAGACTGCACTTGACGCTCCGAACCCTCAGTCGAAATACATCAATACTGACATCATGCGGCTGAGGCCTGGGGAATGGAGAGTTTATGTCGAATTCTTTTCTAAAATAGAAGCTGCTTATTTCAAGGATTAGTGTCAATTTTGCCATCATTTACACTTCTAGCTAATGTCAACTTTGTGCGTGTCTGCGGGCATTGACTTAGGCATGACATAATATCCCCATGTTATCAGTCTGAGCCAATCAGAATGTTTTTGTGTGTTATTTTTAGACCTATTTGTGCAGTCACGGTTTGTTTGTACTGATATAATTGATACGTTGAAGGATGCTATCATGAAACGATTATGCTAAATTCAATCAGTGCCCAGTTTGATACTGTGGAGGTGTTATATTCAACCCTAATTGGGCTTTTTCAGGTCTGTGGTCTGTTTGATGTCTGGAAAGTGTTTATCACTGGGCCAGAGGCCTCATTTGTTGACTTTCACACCGTGACTAGGCTTACTCAACTGACCACTAAAGCAAATGAGCTGGTCAGCAATGTAATTATGGTGTCAGGGAGTTTGCCTGGAGCCAGCAGTACAACTGTTTCAGGTTGAAGACTGTGTGCTTAAACCCCGATCCTGATTAATTGGTGGTTTAACAAAGACACATTTGTCTTGTTCAGTAATTCACCATGCCCACTTAAGTAGGAACTGTGGTGCTTAGGAAGTATTTCATCACTGTGTGCCAGGTCTGATGTTAAGTATGTTAAAATGATATTTAATTCTGTCAATAAACCATTCATTATTTTCATGTATTTTCCATGTATTGTTTAAGTATTTTAGTGGATTAATTTTCTGTAAGACATACAAAAAATTATCAAAATAAATAATAATACTACATTCAGATTTGCAAAAAAGTTAAAGCTTTATTTTAAGCTTTATAAAGATTTTATTTTAATGGTAAAACAAGGTTCCCAACTTCTGACAGGTCATGGAATTTTGGGAATATCATGGAATTTTAATCGGTGTATTCCAGACATTGAAATTTTAGTTTCCTTTTATCAAAGTATCATTTTTTTATACGTTTCACCTGTTGTTATGGTTAGAATATTATTCCATCATATTCCTTTTATGATCATCAACTGGCAGTCACTTAAGTGAAATTTAGTCACCAGACTGTACCTGTTAATAAAGGCTAACATGTCAGTGTAATACAAATGTAGGAGCTTTGGATTCAAAATTACCACTTTAAAGACGTCTGTTCAAAATTAGATGAAAGAAAATGTCAATGTATAAAAATGTATATCAATATGGGAGACAGAGCACTTTGAGCCATGCAAATAGTAAGTATTATCCATTAGTATAGTATATTATCCAAATAGTATAGTATTAGTAAAAATTATCCATCTCATAGTGACTGATAAAGTTCTGCTAAATAGTCAAGCTAAAACCATTTTAATATTATGCAAAGCACAACAGAGACTTGTTTTTTTTTATTCTATATACACTACCGGTCAAAACTTTGGGGTCAGTATGATTTTTTCATGTTTTAAAATAAACTTATCCTGCTCACCAAGGCTGCATTTATTTAATCAAAAATACAGTACAAATTGTAAAATTGTGAAATGTTATTGCACTATACAATAACGTAGTAGTTTATAAGTAGTCAAAAGTAGTTTATAATTCAATTTAATAATTTATTCCAGTGATTTTAAATATGAATTTTCAGCTTCATTACTCCAGTCTTCAGAGTCACATGATCCTTCAGAAATCACTCTAATATTATTATTCTTATTCTTATTATTATTATTAATGGTAATTGTAATAAAAGCAATAATGACTGGAGTAATAATTTAATTTGAAAGACAATAAGAAAGCAGTTATTTAAAATTGTAATAAATATATAACAATAAATTTTTTTTTGCATTTAATAAATGATGAACAGAATAATTTTCAATAATAATAAAATAATAAATAATATAGAGTAATAAAATTCACCTTTTTAGTCAGGGAAAGTCAGGCAATTTGATATTTGGCTTAAACTTATTTACCTCATTAAACCAATAAGACTTGTCTTAGGTGGGGCTACTCAGCATAACATAACAGAAATAGAAATCAAGTGCTAGCAAAACATCTTGTCACTTGCATGTTGTGACTGGCTAGGATAACAGAAACTCGAATTAGCACTGAAAGAAATGAGATTTAGCCTTGTTGCTTTCTCGTGTCATGTCTGGTTAAGACAAGTGCAAGTGAGTATGTGATGTGGTTTAACTTCTTCAATGGGATTTGGCAAGTCAGGGCATGTATGCATATGTTTATAGCTTTATTCATCAAAAAAAAATTTTTTGTTCACTCTCCTTTCAGTTTCCCCTGGGAAAAACTCCACCTTAGTGGGATTTACAAGATTTCGGGAGCAGTAGAGCCAAAAGCCATCATATCCATCACTGATTAAACTCAATCACTGTCCTTTTGGGTCCTTCTGCCTCCTCATTCTTGAACCAAGCTTTGAGGTTGTCAATGGAGCAAAGAGACCTTACTCGGACGGCCCGGCCCAAAGGAAATGAGGAGTTCTTCTCTACCGTTACCACCATCAACAGAGCAGATCTCAGTGAGGTGGGTCTGCTTGCTGGTCCAATAAAGAACCTCCCTTTACCTGGAGAGCAGCAGGATCATGAAGAGGATGAAGACCTCGGTTTGGGGAAAGACATGGAAGTTACTTCCAATGCAGACAATGAGAGATGGGGGCAGGGAGACGGGCTGGAGGAACAGGAGTTCTCCATCAAGGAGGCCAATTTTTCTGAAGGCAGCCTGAAGTTGAAAATCCAAACAACAAAGCGGGCAAAGAAGCCTCCTAAGAACTTGGAGAACTACATCTGTCCTCCTGAGATACGCATCACCATCAAGCAGCCAGGAGAGCAGAAGAATGCCAAGCATGCCAAGAACACCAAGGGTGGGAAGGAGGAAGAGAAAGGACCTCCCAGAAAAAGGGTTAGTGTCTCAGTCATTGATTAGAAATGCTGTGGTTTTCTTGTGTCATGTGGTCATGCTGTTGTGCTGATGTTATGTGGTTTCATGGCTATAGCCAGTATGGCGTAGAGAGGCAGAGATCACATTTTAAATTTGACCTCTGAGCAAAAATAATTTGAGCAAATATCTGCTGACCAAGTATTGAAAATTCAGACTTTTTCCTTTTTTTATTACAAACTTTCATAATGAAGGATTAAACCCTTAAATAAGGAGTGACAATCAAAGTGAGATACAAAGTGTTTTTCATAAATTTCTTTAGGAAAAAAATTGGTTATGAGTATTAGATGCAACCTATGGTAATACAACATATTGAGCCAATATGAGAAACATGAGAAGAGCAAATTTGAAGAGCACTTGTTAGTTAGAATTATGTCTGTCTCTCCAATTCTTGTTTGTGTCAAATTAACTGTTACAAAAGATCTGACTTGAGGTCCTTTATAGGGCTGCAGCGAAGCCAGTTTTGTGATCAGTAGTAAATCTCTAGCTAATTTACTACACTGAGGGTGTGCTCACACTAGGTACAGTTGCCTTGAACCGTGCCGAAGCACGCTTGTCCCCCCTCCCCTCTCCCTCTACGGCCTGCACTTACACTGCCTTTTGCCTTCCGAATCGGAGCATGCTTACGTCATCGATGATGTGACTGTTCAGTTTAACAGAAGAGAAGCGCTCTTGTTCAGCACAGTGGACATTGCTTTAGTTATATCTTTTTGTATTATTTTAAGTCGTTTGGGATGCAGTGACACACAGTCAAATATTTTGCTGAACAGATCCACAACTTTTGACGCTCAAAAATTATCATAAAAGTTTTCGTGCTGCACGTATTAGGAGGTTTGCTGAAGGTGTAGCTGACATGCAGCGAGTGGTTTGTATCTTTAATAAACTATGACAGTTTGCGTTCATTGTAAAGTAAGAATGATTAATAAATCCATATGAAACAGTCCCTTAAAAGTGACGTTGTGTCTTCAGTTTCACGCTCAGGCACGCTTTGCATTCACACTACATGCGTACCAGCGCAAAAGCCCAACTGAACCGCGCTTTGGCACACCTCTTCCAACCAGGCCAGGGCCGGCCAACTGAGACAGATTATATTAATATTAATTAAACCTGGGATTTCAATGGCTGGCTAGATGACCATAAGTTGTTAATTTATGCAATTTGATTAGTTGCACCAAATTATATTAGCTTATTGTGATATAAATCACTTTGTGCTCTCAGAGGGTTTTGAGACATGAGCAGGACAGAGACCATCTCTTGACTAATATCTTCATGTCTTCATGTTGCGATGTTCCAAAGTTACTTACTCTTGTTGTAAAAGGTCAGACATTAAGTCTATATTTGATTTTGTGCTTCCAGAGAAAGTGGAACTAAATGTGTAAAATCCACAGTACAAATAAATTTTGCCTTACCATAGTCTAATGAGCAGAATTTGTTAAATACAATTTGTAGACTTTTCTGTTTATCGCTGCATATATACATGCTGAAATATATTTGAATGATATTTGAAAAGAGGAAGAATCATTTAATTTAGTGGACTAATGTTAAATAAATTGTGATCAAATAGATGAAAATGCATGTTAATATTGTGTAAACAACTGTTTTGTTACAGTCTGTTACTTTTTCTTGTAAGGGGAGCTTCAGAATGTTCCTGCCAAATTATGTGGATTCATGAAGATGTGAGATGCCAAAATAGCTCCTTATAGTAAACACTTCAGCTTACCACAGCGTTCTCCATCAAGTTTCCAAAACAGATATGTTGCATTTTCCCCTTCTTTACAGAAGAATGAAGGATTGTGGGAGAGAACGAGAGGAGAGGCTGGTGATCGCACAACCAGAGTCTGTAATTTGACCATAATTAGGGAGAAAAAAAATCTGTGCTTACTGAATCAGAGAAGAAACTACCACCATCAGCATCTTTCAGTAAACGCACTGCAGGCTTAAATTGATCGCGTTTTGTGTGGAATCTCTGGCATTGAAATGCTCTTGTATCTTTTAATCTTTACAGTAATCTCTCCGGGTATAAATTATTTGTACTGTAATGGAAGACTAGCTCCTGCTGTTTCGTGTGATGTGCATTTAAAAGCCCATCTATGTCTGCCAAACACATTTGACTTGATCCCAACAATTGATGGTTTGATTATCGGCCTTGAATTTTGTATGTGGCTGCATGCTATCTGATTTCCCCAGGGATTTCTCTTCGCCTGGAGAGGAAGGACATTGTTGCCATGAAGCCAAAGCCAGGGATCTCGAATTTCTCTTATTTTCAGGCTGGGAAACTTAGCCCTCATCCACCCCACAGAGATGAAATTTTCTATAGCGGCAGATACACGCAGCGAAAAGGGTGATGGAGAAATCAATGGAAAACAGAGAAAGGCTCAAAGAGCAACACGGGGAACTGAGGCGGGAAGCCTGGAGTGCAGCTGTCTCTTTTTGGCAATCTCCACATTGACCACAGACATAGGGTCAAAAGGGGCAGAAGGAAGAACAGAAGAGGTGGCCTCACGCCACCGCCTAATGTGTAGCTGCGTCTATAGAAAACAGCTCCAAAAAGGCAAAGAAAAGCGAGTACCCATCCCCCAAACACACACACTACAGATGGAATCCCATTCACTCCGAAAAGGGACAGTGCCACAAACTCCTCATTTAGAGCCACCAAATCCCATTCTGTCCTTGCTGTTTGGAGCTTAGGCGTCAAGCCCAGCACCTCTTCTCATCTCTCGGTTACAAGCAGCGTGGGGTCAGGGGTTAGTGCGTAATTGAAACCGGCCTGGACTTGCTGAGAATAGAGGCTTACATCAGCCCTCTCGGACTGTGACAGCTGCTTGCTGCATCTTCCATTCGTGGCAACAACATTTTTTCCCCTGCTAATGTAATCAGAACGGCAGGGCAGTGGCAGTTTAGACAAACCGGCACTCTGATGAATTAACTCGAGCTCCTCGCCTGGATTAGACATCCTCTTCCACTCACTCCACTCAATGACCTGTTTTGCACTCTAAGTGTTGTCGTGGGCTGCCGTGCTGGAAAATTAGTTTAATGCAGCAGAACTTTTCTGCACCCACACAATAGTGTGACCACGCAGCCAGAAATAGATCGTAGCCCTCTTGCTGGCATTGTAAAAGCACTGAGTCTGGATGTGCAATTAGACGGTCTGAGTATGCAAGAGGTCAGGACACATTGTGTTTGGCGTTTCCATTAGGACATAACCGAGAGTTTTCACAAATGGCATCTATTATTTCTTTCCTTTTACCAATCTCAGAGGAAAAACAATTCAACTTCAGTTAAAATTTTTCTAAAAATGCTCTGAACAAACGTAAAATGTTTAGTGCAAATGTTTTTAAATGATAATAGTTATCGAATACTTTTTTAGACACCCCCCTTTCAATAAACCTACTGGTGTCGTCATTGTTTCTGTGGTAACCAAGACTTTTCTGATTGGCAGATTTAAGGTGCTGCCTACTATGAGGATTGAGGATAGTGTCGTTTTTCTTTGGCAATTATGCAGAATGAAGTTGAAATCACACTTCAGCACATATCATCACCTGATAACCTCAGGTGGGTCCTGAACAATCTTTTGTTAAACATCAGTTTCTCTGTAGAGGAAAAAATTAAGCTTTACTTGAGATCCCAGTTTGTTTCTTGAAGCGAGATTGAGCATTTTGTACTAGTAGCTGTAGGTGCTTGTTCATTGAAGCCCAGTTGACTTTAAGTCTATAATTTATTTGTATCCAGTATCACCCCTGTGGTTTAACACAGTAGTGAGCTCATTGTGATGACAAGTCCGATAGAAGGCGGATCAATGCGTGAGGGTGTGCTCTCTGAGGGCCAAGCAGCAGCGATCTTTGCCCCGTCACTGCTCAGTGTTTGACGACAACACTTTGATTGTCAGCCATTTCCGCCGGAGCAGGCATGCTCATTGGTGCGTGTTCATCAGGGGAAAACACGAGCAAGGTTTCTGCGGCTCCAGCCTTGACTTGACGAGGGGGTCGAGAGGATCATTTTCCCTGTCAAGAAGAGCTTGTGGAGCAGACACGCTTCCATTTGCATCTTTACCTTGAGTTTTCTTTCTCGCCTAAAGGTTGGTATTTAGTAGCTTGGTCGAAGAAAACGCATCCATAATCAGGTTGAAGTATGACTTCCTCTCAGAGCAGCGATAGCGGAGGGGATAAGAGGTTTAAAAACGTTGGATTGTGTAGCAGGGTAAATGCAGCTTTTGTGTAGTAATGATTGGGGAGTCTGGCAGGGAGCAGATGGGCTAGCTCTCTGTCTCATTGTGTCTGGCTCTTTCTTTTTTTCATTTTGGCTGAACTAATATGCCAGATGGTGGCAAAGAGGAAAGGCCAACAAGTGAGCTGGGGCATATGGGGAGCCTGGTTAAAATGGGACCCTACTGCGGCGGGGGATGGGCAGGAGACGTGTGATACAATAGCAGGTAATTAAGGGAAGGACTTGACTTCGCCGCAAAGCCTTTGTGCGCGGCAAAATATTTTTTAGAGGACCTGCCGTCAGCATCAGACAACACTGCTGTACATCAAATTATTCCACTGATTTTGCTCAATCAGCCGTGATTATTTTTTTCAACGCTCACATCTGTGTTTGAGCCTTCATTAGGTGCTACAGTCTTTTGGATAATAGTCTGTTCACACTTCACACTGTCACAAAATTCATTTTATTTTCTCAGGATGGGCCATTTATGGTATATATGCAGGGTTTGCACATTTAACTTATATTTGTGACAACTTGTATTTTCCTCCAAAATTTTAAGTCCATAGATGCCTTAAGCGATATAACAAAAGAAAAAGTAATTCGAGTTTTAAGGTGTTTTCAGTTTAAAACCAAAAACATTAATCACAACTCGTTTTGATTTAGTTTGTGATTTTAATTAAGTAAAAATAAACATTGCATTATTCAAAGTAAAAGCACAGTGATGTTACACATCCTCAGTTGAAATTTCGAATGTATTTTAAGTTTTTTCTTCTTCATATTTTTAGTTATATAATAAAAAATAAATAAATCCACAATTAGTATACAAATAAAAATTATTAGTTAAATAGCTAATACGTTTGTTACATATTTTAATTCATTGTGCATTAAAGCTTTTTATACACTCTTGAAGAAAATTAGGAGAAAAAAATGGAGTTTGTGCTGATTGGCAAAAGTAAGCATCAAGCCCTGATATGAGCATGTTTTTTTAAAAATAAAATTATCTGTCCATTTTACGGACTGTTATGGTTTCGGAACATCCAGTAATAGCCTTATCAGGCTCTAGACTTGTTTGTATGTTTAGGTCTATATTAAACTCTGCGCTAAACCCCCCCGTGTGAGTACCCCTCAGTCTTTTTGATATGTATCACTTCAACACCTCAACATCCACACAAACGCACACACACAGGCTCATCACTCAGGGTTACAGCCCATCAACTCTGTGTCTGTGTACACAAGCTAACGCTCGTACACCCGCCAAAAGTCTGGCCTTCATTCCCAAATGCATAGCTCACCCAAGTGATCTACTGCCATGGACCAGTCCAACTGACATATGTATCATATTTTCTTTTGGCCCGTGTGTCTAAACCATAGTTGCCAGTGATGTAGAGTCAACAGTAATCACATCAAAAGAAATATAGACTAACATAAACTGGCATGTCGTTTGGCTTTCCTTGGTTTACGGCCAGCGTCACCTTCTTTCAGCTACACATTCATCTATCTCGCCATCCATCGGCGAGAGCTGAATTCGTGTGTAAATCCATTTAAGTATCTGTGAGGTGTGATAAGGAAGACTCTTTTAAGAGTGTCCAAACCCTGGCCCTCCTGTTGGCTGCTGGTTTTTATGTACTAATGGCATTGGCCACTCTCTTATCTGTCTGTCACACAAGCCCTGCTCCGAAAGCTTCATTACCCAGCACCCGTGGAGTCATCCTTTAATACGAGACCGTAATCATTAGGAACCGGTCCAGTGTATTCACCGGAAAATTAATTCGGCATCTCTCACTGAAGTCGATAGGCGACTCCCTCAGCCTCTTGATGTGAGGTGTTTATAACAAGCTGTTTGTCATTGGGGGAGTGTCGATGGTGACCGGGGAGGAAATTGTGGGCAGTTGAGCAGTCAAATAAAAGTGACCTCTGTGTGTAGGAGACTGCCAGAACAAGAAGAAAAATCCCTGAATGTGGTTTTACTTCCTTTATTTAGAACTCTAGCTTCTGCTGTTTATTGCACAGACTGTCTGGTCAGGACGTTAATATGTGTGGGATGCAGTTGTGTTGAGAAAATTATTATTATGTAGATGAGAGAGGTTTTTTGGTACTTGCTAAAGCGAAATTCTACTGGTATTTGAAGTCTAAGGGCTGTCAGGGGATCAGTTAAATATGTAATCATATCAATTACATGAGGATGGATTAAATCCAGTTAATCACTACTAATTTAAATATATAAGACCCCTAATTAAAACTTTCTTTTGGCAGATGTCTAAAGCATTGAATGGACAACTAGTGACCTCAAAATGCTGTTTGTTTTATTTCCAAATCATTGAACATAAGAAGTTCTCTGACCTACAGTCTACAGCTATCCACTTTGCAGTTGAGTTTGTCAGTCAGTTGCTCTGTATTATTTAGTATTTTTGTTGATTTATGTACAAGCATAAGAGGGATGTGCCTCTGTTCTGTAGTGTCTCATAATCTGAACAACAGATCTTTTAAAATGGGGTTTTTGTTCTTTGTTTTGCCATCTAGCAGTTGTGAACAAGAGTAGGTCCTGTGTGATCAGCAGAATTTGCAAAAAAAGTATTGTTTTATACAACAAGCATGAATTACTTTTTGTGGCATAGTAGTTCATTTTCTTGAAGTGCTTATTTTGCATTAATGCATACTTTTTTATTCTGTGTTAATTATTGAACATCAGCAACTGTACTGTACAATGAAAAGATGTCTGTAGACCCTAACTGAAGGAGGGACTCTTATTTAGATTTTCTTTAGGGTCAATATACAAACATCTAGCAGTTATCCATCAACCAATAAAAGCACCTTCGCAATCTACAATACCCTAGCAACCTCCAAGCAATGACCTTGCAACCACCCAGAAACTCTAGCAGCCACCTAGCAATGCAATGACAACCACTCAGAACACCCTAACAACCACCTACAGTAGCAGTTTACAGTTTTATATACAACAATATTCAGTATGTAATTAAAAATAACACCATCATTTGATAACAGAGTCTTTGCTGTGAGTTAAAGTGCCATTGCATTTACCTGATGTTCTGTGCATTATTGCTAGTGAAATTCAGGCATATTGATATAAATATCTTTGTTTGGGCAAAATGGGTTCAGTTGGTCATATGAATTATTGTGTTGTCCCATAGGAAGATGCTTGGTTCTGTCCATGTTTTACTTCATACTTCTAGCTACATTGGCAACATACAACGAACCTAACTTAAATTTAGCTAATGTAACCAGACCTTTCAGATTTATTTTTCAGGTTTGACTTCTCACTGTGGCATTTTTATGTCCCAGGTGAAGCAATGTGCGATTACTCTTCTCACCAACTGCTTTCTAGTGGTCCCTGTCTTTGTTTTTTGGGTTACAGGCCTGGAAGAGCTTTTTTTTTTTCTTTGTAGAGGTGTGGGGGTTGGGTCTTGAGTCTGTATGATTTACTGCACCCGAAAGACCAGCTGCCCCTCTATGTCTGTTGAAGCTAACCCTCCTCCTTCCAGCTCAGGCACTCAGACCATGTGTGTGTTCATCCTAAACCTGAGCAGTGAACATCACTAATGTTGCTTATACGTTACACGTTATATGTCTGCTCAGAAAAATGACATTTACGCACTATATGTGCAGTATTTGTGATGCTATCTATACCTATAATAAGACAGAGCTAGATTCGGATTTAAGTAGATTGCTATATTTTGACCTGGTGTGAACTGTTGGGTTGGTAGGCCACTCTGGGGGAAGGGCTGAGTGAGTCGAAGGGGGAAATAGAAGGACCAATTTCAGCCTGGTTCAAGTGATTTGACAGCATGGATCAGCCAGCAGCCTTGTACGGAAATGAAATTAGGGGCCCGTTTATCAAACAAAGCTACACCAGTTTGGACAAACCCCAACAGAAGAAATTACTTGTAGAAAATAGCTTAAATATATTGTTTCATAAGCATATTTGTTTTAAGAACGTGAGCTGAATTTTGGCTATGTTTACGTGATGTAGCCAAAAAACAAAAGTTTTGAAAAAAAATGTACATCTACATGACAACGTTTTCCAACATTTACACATTTTACACACGTATTGTGTATGCCAGGCTTGTATTTGGTGATGTCACTTTGTCAGTAAACAGTATCATTAAGGAAGAGACAACATGATGCTGTTGGGGGCTTTGTGCTCATGTCGATGTATAATTTGCCATGTGTGTATGATGCATCTTCGCTTTTGGTTGTAATGTGAAGTAAATCTACAAATCCACACTTTGGTGACAAACACTTGAGCAATAACACTACCACGTATTCCACCATGCTTGTGTTTGTTTGCGCTTGCCTTTAATCTACGCTCCCATAAATCCGTACTATGTATGCACATGACATCATAGTTTTCAGGTTTTTACGCAGGCAAAACGATAGTGGCATTTTCAAAAACTTCCACCTTCCCAGATTTATGCGGTTATCAGCCCTAAGAATGAGGTTGTGGTGTAAATGAACTTTTATTATTTTATTTAACAAACTTTTATTATTTTCTTTATTGACATGTCTAACCCTCGATATGAAAAGCGAATCTTCAATACGAATGCTCTGTTAGATGTGAATAAACTAAGGGTGGTCCGATCGATCGGCCACCGATCACAATCGGCCGATAATCGCTTGGGGGAGTTTGATCGACGGTCTCCACGAAGGCCGATCAGAAGGGCCGATCAAATGATGCAAAACTCGCGAGATAATTTTTTTTTTACATGGTGCAAGAACAGGGTGTGTGAAACGTGCTCTCTGTGCTTATGCAACTGACTATGACTTGCCCCGGATGCTCACTCGTAGCCTGTGCCCTGTGGATATTAGTGGAAAATATGATTTCTTTACTTGCCCTGTTTGAAGAGCTCACGCAACAGCTGCCGTCGCATCATGCTATCCATAAGCAGGGTACTTAACAGGTTGCGCGTCACACTGAAGATTTTTTAATTATAATTTGTGCTCGCACCTCGCCGTTAGGGCCGTTTACACATCTCATACAAAACTGTGTTGAAAACATGATGAGCGCCGCTTCTTTCACTAAGTTCAATTCATTTGCGAACTCCCGCTCTTTTAGCATTTGTGGTTGCTAAGCAACAGTGCACGTGGGCCAGAGAGCTATGGTGTAGGCTACACACATAACAGTTTAAAGACGCAGAATCGCGTCTTTACACTTTACATTGTGTAAATGGCAGATGTTCCTTTTAGCAGCATAAGAACCCAAACATATTCAAATTGTAAAGCAAGCAGCGCTCAAGTTATAATGAACGGAGGTGTCATCGCGTCTTTTGGTTTTGATGAGAGGGTTTGTCTGTGCAGAATTGAATCGCGGAGCTGAATTGAACAGTACGAACTACAATGTAGTAGTAGACTATTATTACTACTAGTAATAATATTAACAACAACAACTTTTGTATTATTTCTCTGATACATATTTGTTTTCTAAAGGGGTGCAGCTGTAACCTAACCTAATGTTTTTGATTAAATACATGTTATTGTAATAATAACAATTATTATAATTTTTTAATTATTAATAAAAAGGTATAAATACATTTCTCTGATGCACTAAAGCCCCAGGACTGTGGACTGCTTTCTAATATTAGAGAGTATATTACAGAAATATGAGCTGACTGATTTTAAGCAATATTTTAGCTATAGCCTTTTTTCTGGCATTTTTTCTGCCTAAAGTTTTCTAGAGCTACATTTGTTTTATTTTATATATTTTTTTATATTCTTCTGGAAAGCTGTAATTTTCAAGCTCTAAACTATGAGTGCCCAAACCTTTTCTAATAAAGGGCCAAAAACCAAACTTGATTGAGGGCCGTGAGCCGAAGGGTAAATATATCAAACTGTATTAAAAAGTTGTTTTATTTCCTCAATTATTTAAAAATAAATAGAAAACATTACTTTAATCATATTAACTAATGCATTATATAGATATATTTTTTTACATTTTATAATGAACCTATTATAATGAAAACATAAGAATTCAATTTATAACACAATGGAGTTTAATGTCAAGCTGCACCTGCTCACCGATGACTTCTGAATTGTGCTCTATCCATTGAGCAACAGTATGTTCATTTAAAAAAATCTGATTCATTCACAACATTAAACTGAAACATTTAATGCAAATATGCTTTTTGTAGCTTAACGATAAATCAAACAAATGAAAGGTTACGTTAAAATTAGAAATGACAATGTGTATTAAATGCATTAACCCCAACATTCTGCCTCTCTTCTCACAGAGGATGGCAGGCCAAATCAAAGGTTATCATGGGCCAACTTTGGCCCGTGGCCCCTAGTTTGGGCATCTCTGCCCTAAATGTTCTTATTAGCTAACCAAGCACAGGCTGCTATGTTTTGGGTTAGTATGTTGCTTGTCAATAAATACAGTTGTCATATAATATTTGTAATATACATTTATAAAAACATGATTAATAAAAGACTTCAATTAGACCCTGTAATCGGTGATCGGTGATCGGCCCCAAAAATCCTGAACAGAGCACCTCTAGAATAAACAACAAATTATGGATGGGAGACCACATGGGAAAGCTAGGTTGCTGCCAGAAGTGGTGTTATTGAGGCCAACAGGGGGCACTCAACCTGCGGTTTGTGTGGGTCCTAACGCCCCAATATATTGATGGGGACTCTATACTGCTCAGTGAGCGCCGTCTTTCGGATGAGACGTTAAACCGAGGTCCTGACTCTCTGTGGTCGTTAAAAATCCCAGGATGTCCTTCGAAAAAGAGTAGGGGTTTAACCCCGGCATCCTGGCCAAATCTGCCCACTGGCCTCTGTCCATCATGGAACCCACTGCTCCGGGTGTGTGTTCACGGTATGTGTGTGTTCACTAACTGTGTGTGTGCACTTGGATGGGTTAAATGCAGAGCACAAATTCCAAGTATGGGACACCATACTTGGCCACACTACACTTCACTTCACTTCACTAACCATCCCCATATCATAATTGGCTTCATCACTCTCCTCTCCACCAATCAGCTGGTGTGTGGTGTGCGGTCTGGCGCAATATGGCTGCCGTCGCGTCATCCAGGTGGATGCTGCACACAGGTGATGGATGAGGAGACCCCCCCCCCCCCCCCAATTGTGTAAAGTGCTTTGAGTGTCTAGAAAAGCGCTATATAAATGTAAGGCATTATTATTATTATGGGCCGGTATGATAACTTTGGATAAAAATATCACGGTTTCACGGTATTGTGATTACTGCTCTAAAATATATCCTTTTTAAATGTCTGGGTAAAAAAAAAGACACAGAGACAAAATATTTTATTTTGAGAAACATTTAAAGTATTTTGGAACAGCAAATATGTCAGGCTAAATAATTCAGATGAATCATTGACTTCTGCTGTCTTCATTAGTTTCAAAAACACTGATTTCTTTACAATTTAAAACAGCATCTTTGGATATCTTTTCTGTTGGAGATACTGTTGACCTAAAAAACTAAAAAAAAAAAATCTTACACATACCTTCGGAATGGTATTGCAGAAAATGTTGGTGGTTTTAAAACCTTGACTTCTCCAAACCGCGGTATACCTTGAAAACGGTTATCGTCCCATGCCTACAACAAATATCAACTGCATCTTTTGCATCTTGAAGGGCGGGCACACCACTGTTTTGGCCCACACTAGGCATGGGACGATAACCGTTTTCAAGGTATACCGTGGTTTGGAAAAGTCAAGGTTTTAAAACCGTCAAAATTTTCTGCAATACCATTCCTAAGGTATGTGTACTATTTTTTTATTAACTTTTTTGTTTGTTTGTTTGTTTTTTAGGACAACAGTATCTCCAGCAGAAAATATATCCAAAGATGTTGAAATAAATGAAGAGAGCAGAAGTCAATAATTCATTTGAGTGACTTAGCCTGACATGTTTACTGCTCCAAAATATTTAAAATGTTTCTCAAAATAAAATATATTGTGTTTAAAAGGGAAAAAAGTTTTTGTTTTTTACCCAGACATTTAAAAAAAATACCACAATACCGTAAAACCGTGATATTTTTATCCAAGGTTATCATACCGCCAGAATCTTATACCGGCCCATGCCTTGCCCACACTAAGCTTTTTTTTGCTAGATTGTTTGCAAGCCCATTGTTCAACATTGTAGCCTAGCTTTAACCTGTTAGCATAGCATGTTGTTTACTCTACACAAAATCTCACCAATCCTTAATGTAATTTGTTTTAGTTTTTTTCAGGTATTATTATAATTATTGTTGTTGTTGTTTCATTAATTTGGGCTATTGTGATTAGCATAATATTTAAAATGGGACTAATTTTATAGTGAAATTTAGACACTATGTCTAAACAAGAAATGGTAAATCTTTCTTTTGTCTTGTACTGTTCACTAGACAGAATCTCTGAATGCTAAGTAATTAGCTGACTGTTATGCCAATACTGAAACCATGCTAGTCATTCTAGTAAAGCTGTGCTAACCTTGACAGACACAGGTCAGGGCTTAGACAACTGGAATCTCCCTCCTGATGAGACCTTTACATTTTGGATGGTGGTTTCTATAAACAGATTGTTGCCAGCCACATCTAATCCACGAATATTTCTGTTATGAATGCTATGCCTCACACACACGTGCACACACACACACACACACACACACACACACACACACACACACAC
>CAIGQV010019084.1:6530677-6550621 GCA_903798115.1 Danio jaintianensis
ACACACACACACACACACACACACACACACACACACACACACAAAGAATATCATTTACCCATGTCTGTATGTGGTACTCTGTTTCAAGGCCCCTCGTGGTACGCTTAAAATTCCTCTGTAGTGCGTATACCAGTGCTGTGGTTTGACTGTATACAAACATTCTTCTTAAAACGTAACCAAGCTTCACCGTACATTAAAGTATCTTCTGTATTCTTGTTGCTCAACTTTTCAGTAAGCTGATAATGTGGTCATTTACGTCACTTCACTTTTCAAAAAGTTAAAATTTTGAGTTTGAGTGATCATTTAGTTACAGGGTTGTTGTGGTTGCTTGTAAAACATGGAGAAACAATGATACATTCTAATTATTCAGTGAAACTAACCAACATGGGCAAGGATGTAGGACATAAATGCCCTTGAAAATCCATTATTATTAAGAAAACCCTGTGAAGTAACAGACAACATGACTCAGACTACCTTAAATATGGGTTCTTGTATTAAGGGTAAACATGAGGGCTTTTCACACTGTGCTTAACCCCAGGTTAATGTCGTTCTGAACACTGCCTTTATTCTGGGTAAAGGAACATTTCACACTTGTAATTGAGAAGCCGGATTTGCACCACTTTTTATCCAGGGTTGTAAACCCTGCTCCAGAGCAGCATTGATACTGCTTTTGCTGCTAAAACACTGTATGTTATACTGTACATAAACACTAAATGTCAAGAAATCAAGGTTTTGATGGAATAGGCATTAACTGATCTGAAAATATATATTTTTTACTTTTAAGTACATTCAAGAAACAAAAAGTTAAAAAACATATTATTTACTGTTGACTAATATCATGTGGATGTGCAACAGCAAACAGACATGCTGTGTTCATACAGTCAATGGTACTGATTCTGGAAATATTCAAATAACTAAGTGTACACAAATGGATGAGAAACCAGTATTATTTTTTGACCCCTGGTAATTTATGAGCATTGTGAAATGTCAAGCAAGATAACACTGTTTACTAGCCATTTAGAATAACATTCATTCATTCATTTTCCTTCGGCTTAGTCCCTTTATTCATCAGCGGAATGAACCACCCACTTATCCAGCATATGTTTTACACAGCGGATGCCCTTCCAGCTGCAACCCAGTACCGGGAAACATCTATACACACTCATTCACACGCATACACTACTGCCAATTTAGTTTATTCAATTCACCTACAGCGCATGTCTTTGGACTGTGGGGGAAACCGGAGCACCTGGAGAAAACCCACGCCAACAAGGGAGAACATGCAAACTCCACACAGAAATGCCAACTGACCCAGCAAGGACTCGAATGAGCGACCTTCTTGCTGTGTGGCGATAGTGCTAACCACTGAGCCAATTAGTTGCCCTATTTAGAATAACAAAGGGTTAAAAAAATGCAGGTGTTAAAATTACTCAGGTTTGTATTAACTGCAGTGTTTTATGTAGTCAGTTATTTGCACTGACAGTATGAACCATTTAAAATCCAAATTTCGACATAAATCATTTTAATACATTTTTAAATTGCTGCTTGAAATCAAAGTAGTGTGCTTGTTTACCTTAAATTAATTTTTTTAAATAAGCAAAGCTATGAAACTCGAAATTTGTCAGTTGAAATTCTAGGGGTGTCAAAATTAATTGTTTGTGGACGCGGTCAATTTGGTATCGGTTCAGTAATAGATTAAAACCAGTTATGATGTACTGATGTCATTTATCTCATATGCACTATGTCGCGGTAGAATACTATGGCGAAGGAGGCGAGGTTGAATAAATAAATGCTCCAACTACTTAAAAAGCAGATAATTGTGCACAATTCAGTGCTTGTGAGTTTGCTGGACAGTCTTTCACTGACACTGAAGGAACAGCAGAACAAGGAGTCGCTATTTCACTGCTAGGGAGAAAATAAAAGCTGTTTAACTTCATCTCCATCTCTCTTTCTCTCTCTCTCTCTCTCTCTCTCTCTCTCTCTCTCCCTTTATGCCTTTGTACTGCTGGCATGTTTGTAGGGCAACTTTTCCTCTCGTGATGCACTGAGATATCATATTGAACTGAATCATTGGCGTAATAATCATAACCGAATCGAACCGTGAGACCAGTGTAGGTTCACACCCCTATGAAATTTGTCAACTGATTTGTGTCATATGCAGTTAATTGGAAGCCAGTAATTGAGTGCAAAGTGTCTTGCTCAGTTGTTGGTCCATAACATGAATTGCATTCCAGTTGGGGTTCCATTTACCCACCTAGGGGTTTATGCCCTAATAATAATAAAGGTAGCAATTCCAATAGGGTCCTCACACTCAGGCTCACTTCTGGCCAGTGGCAAATATATAGGATGATATATTTCTGCACAATGTAAAAGGAGATGCAACACAAAATACTCAGACAACATATAAAAACAATTGAGGGTCCAGAAGGGGGATTCACAGTGATGCCATTATGGGTTCCACAAAGAAACCAATTAGTGAAAAGTTCTTAACATAATTATTTTCATTTTCTTTTTGTAACTAATGTAGCTAATTGTAACATTTTTTTCCATTATAATGAGCCTTGTGTGCAATTGAATGGATGTTGAAGTCTGTGTGAACTAGACGTTCCACCCGACTTGCAGCAAACTAATGGTTTGAGGGCTTTAGTTAAAAGCCAAGCCAACATACTGGCAGCATCATTGAAGGAATGCCATTCCACAGCAGAATTTTTTTTCTAAGATTTTGATTAAAGATTACCGACAGAAACTCTCCTGCACAACTTGCTTGTTCATCACAAGAATAGCAATGTGATCTAACAAAGTAGTCACAGTTTTGATTCCACGATGACTTCAAAGGACACACTAAGGAACCTTTAATAAATCTAAAAAAAACATGCATAACTAATTTGAATATATCTAAGTGTGAATGCAAAGCTATCACATGGCATGTCATACAATGTCGACAGTTTGTTCATTTTTGGAGGTTATAACAAATGCTGTTCATTGGATGAAAGGGAGCTGTGTTCCTTTTGTGCTCCACAGAAGAAAGTTTGGATTTGCAATAAGCGTTTGGAAAAACATTTTTGAAATATTAAAATTTTTGTCCAAACTCTTCCTTTTAAAGGAATAAAATGTGAACACAAGAAGATCAAAGTGCTCTTACTTTTGTATCCCACACTGAACTGTGCCTTTATTCCTCTGCTAATAGAGCATGAGGGTTAAAGCAGCCTACTCTAGATCCGCAGTGTTTATTATCACTGCTCTGTGGAACAAAAAAGCCCGTTTAGCCGCAGTTTCCGTTAATATTGCCCAGATGTCAAATTACAGTTTTGGGACCAGAGAAATGCCCAAGGAATGTGGGAGGGCACAGGGTTACGGACTGTAATGTTATTGGTGTTTTCAGGAGGAGTGGATTTATTTTACACGGATCACCACTTTTCACGCTGTCTCAATGGGGCTTGTGTTCAGTCGGTGGAGCAACAGTGGATATGGCCTCCAGATTTTATAGCAACAACTGAAACTGGCTGTATATTCTGCCGAATAAAGGGAAATTAACTCAAAACCCCATCAATCGAACCTTCCTGTGAGCTGTGGTGTGGTGAATCTAGACTATACAGAGATTCATGTTGACCGTATTGCCATGTTTATGTGGCGATTACTACTATTAGTAGTACGAGTGCACCCTCCCTTGAACCGGTGATAGAAAAGCACTGTGTAAAAGGGCACTCCATCCCCCTAAAGCCACCACACTTCAGTGCTCTCTGGGCACTTTTGTGTTAGTTGAGACTTAAGTCCCCTCTTCACTGATCCTGATCCCGCCTTGAACCCTGTAATCTCCTGATGTCAGATGCTTATACGGCTTCCCACATTGGACTTTGCTCTGAGGAAATTTTGTCTGAGCTTGTTATGAAGTAGCCCATCATCCCAAATCAGCCTATTGGGGTCTCAAAATAACAGGAAGTGACCCATATACCACCTGGAAGAGAAAACATTAGCAATCCGACATCCTCTGACAGCAATCCATTTGCAAAAGGTTGCAAGGTCAGTCTTTGTTGCAAGTCGCTATTCCTACCTGGCTGCTATTTTTCGATGAATATCAAAAGTGTGATAGCTTATTTGTTGAGATATACTTTATTGTCCTTTTGCAGAAAATTTGTCTTGGACTTAAGCATCACATTTGTCAAAAAGACAACACAAAACATTTACAAACAAACAATGACAGACATTTATAAGTACCATCAAGATAGTTTGCCAGTTAAAATGCTAATGGGTACTGGTATGCAGTTACTTTTACATGAAGGAACTCAAGGTCAAGTCAAGTCAAGTTGAGCTTTATTATCATTCTGCTACATGTGTGGACATACAGTGGAACGAAGTGTTGTGTCTCACAGGACCATAGTGCTACAAAATACTGGACGTAAGAGCTGTTTTAAACCTATACATAACTAACATACTAATCTAATAACTAACTATACAAACTATAAATAAATAGTTAAATAATGCACATAACCTAAGGCAGACTATACATGTATTTTGCATAGGTCTGGGCAATAAAATGATTTTATCGATTAACACAAGTGTGAAGTTTACATCGATTTGTTTGAATGAAAATCGGTTTTCACACGTGACGCTTCCCTCTAGGTTCCCATAGTTTCTCCCGCATTTGCCATAGAAACACACAAACAACATGGCAGCGAGCAGGGAAGTGCTCTTTGAAAAGAAAAAGAACGCTGCCGCACAAGCACGTCTGCCAAAACAATGGCATAATTCAGGGCTCTCAGTCATTAATTCACTGTGAGACACGCATTTGAAACTGCGCGCCACACCTTGTATTTCTCACGATAAGAAGTAATGGATAAGACAATTAATGGAGAAGACATATGAATATATGCATACGAAAGGAACTGTTACCGATCTAATGTTGGAATCCAACGTTGCTGTTTCTGGATATATGACGTGACCAGCCGCAAAGACGTTCAGCAGTGTAAATATCAACACTGACAAAACTTGCGCTAGGCTAATCTACCAGATGCAATGACCTGACGCAAATAAAAGCAATAAAATGCAACCCAATAGTCATAAGTAATTTATATGAACTGATGTAACACAAAATAAAAATAAATAAACCTTTGAATGCATGTTCCCCTTTTTAACATTCATTATTCAACGTTTCACTGTAGAGTACTTTCACTGTAATTGTAAAAAATGGTTTGATATTATTATTATTATAAAAGTCTTGTATGCAATTATAAATAGAGCTTGTTAAATTTGATCTTTAAATGACAGCTTTTTTTACTTTAGCTTTTTTATATCCTATAATCAATTATAATTATGAATTAATTATCAATTTAAATCGTAAATAAATTTTTTTGTGAATATCGCCCAGCCCTAGTAAGACAGAACAATATTGTGCAAGATATTGTGCAAAAGAGGTGTTGTAAGGTTGAAGAAAACAAGTAGTGCAACATGATTTGTGGTACATTTACAGGTAAACGTTGTTTTCCTTATTTCTTTATTGTAAGATGGAGTTTAAGTAAAGTGTCCGGTGCATATAGAGAGAAGAGTGTTTCTACAGGTGGTTTGTCAAGCCCACTCACTGGTGACAGAGATATAAAGTGATGGAGTGTTAGAAAGTGTCGATTAAAGTGCAAAACTTCCCAGACTTCATACATTGGAAATAAAACATGATTTTTCAAAAAATGGTTTGGATCATTTGCTATTACTTGCATTCCTAAAAACCAACAACTCAGTGGTTGACTGAAGTGATGTATACTCTCTTATTAAAACTAATGATACTAAAACTAAGATTGCTCACAGTTGAATGTGTATGTTCTAAACACATAAATCTCTTTAGTGGAAGTTAAGAGACTGGGCAAATACAGATAGCATATACTTACTGCTGTATATCTGCTGCTGTCAAGTATATTAAAGGCACAATTATTAAGATTCGCCGCTAGAGTTTGCTTACTCAAAACATAAGCAACAAAAGTGCAACTTGACAGACAGAAATTATGCGGAGGAAAAGAATTGATGCAATTCGATAATTTAAATTATTTTTTTTTTCAGTTGTATAAAATAGTGTCAAATAATACGTTACTACCCATACAGGTCACTTAATTTGTCAAGAACAAATTGTGGTTTTGTTTTTGAGGTTAAGGTCTGTTTTTATCATTGTTGAAACAATCCTAAAAGTATATTTGAGTGTACTGAACATTATGACATTAATGCATGCATTAGCTCAGTGGATGGCACGAGACAATTGCTGCATATTGCATTACACTACAGTGGTCCCTCGTTAATCACGGGAGTTACGTTCTAAAAATAAACCGCAATAGGTGTAATCTGCGAAGTAGTGCGCTTAATGTTTTTTTTCAATTATTATAAATGTTTTAAGGCTGTAAAACCCCTCACTACACACTTTATACACTGTTCTCAGACAGGCATTAACATTTTCACACTTTTCCTCTCGTTTAAACACTCTCGAAGTTCAAACCTTCGTAGAAAAATAAGTCCAGTATTATAGAATGAAACCAAAGATCAAAATCATTTGATCTTCATTTATTTATTCCGTAATGGCGCTCTACAGCCGCATAACATCTACCTTCCTTTAGCATGTCCAGAAGTCAAACTTTTTGTGCGAGGGTTAGCGTCTTCCTCTGCCTTTTGGGTGCTGCCGCAGGTGCCTTTGATGGTGCAGAATTTTTCGTCGACATTGTGGGGAGAAAACTTGCAAACATACAATACAGCACTTCAGAGTCACACTGCTAGTGATTGAAGATTTATGTAAATTTGGCAAGCTGAACGCATTCTGTAGTGTACAGAAGACACGGCACGGAGGAGATTGATTGACAATGGTCTACAGCCAATCAGGGCGCAGAACACAGCGCTGTAAAAAAAAAAAAGCATGTCAAATTGCACAAAAATAATCTGCAAAACTGCAAGGATTGCAAAGGGTGAACCATGTTATAGCGAGGAACCACTGTATATCGATATTTGACTGTCATATAAAAGTATCAAAAGTTGTCTAGTAAAACACATTCACGATTGACATCTTTCAGTGGTCTAAGCTTGTTTTAATCTCTCTTATGGTTGTTTTACCACTCCTCTTGGCACAAAATCTTCTTGATTTGGCCATTTGAATGTCCTGGGTTTTCTGCTTTATCGAGTTTTTTTTTCTGGTGAAAGAACCCACAGCGACTGATAATGAGTGGGTGGCTTGCTAGATGCTACAACTACTGTCTTAATTTCTTCAGGATGTATATAGTTATTTCTCCATAGTTTCTACAGAAATAAAACATTCGAGGTTAAGCATATATGATGACATTGACAGACAAAACCCTAGTGATCAACCACTATGGGATATTTAATGGCCGATGCAGATATTGAAATATGAGGCTGATATAATACATGTGATTACAGTAAATGAGATACATGCAGAAAATTGGTGAAACTAAAGTAATGTTTATTATGCATAAAATATTTGTTAAAACATAAAAAAATTGTAACAATTGAGGCAGCATTTAGTGCAGCCTTTCTTTTTCCTTTGCTAAACCATCCACAAAATTACATATATAACAATTTTAATGTATAAAATGTATAAAACCTAAACAATTAAAATGTAAACAGAGGTAACACTTAAATGAACAAGGTTTTTAGATTTTCATCAAATTTAGTATTTGTAATTCTTTACATTTTATATACAAGGCAAATGTGACCCTAGACTATAAAACCATTCATAAGGGTACATTTTCGATGTACTGTTTGTGGATTGTGACATACAACTACTCGCAAATCTGAAACCTGAGGGTGCCAAGAAAATCAGCTTTAAAGCTGTTCCAACTTTTTGCAGTTGGAAATTTACAAAATATCTTAATGGATCTTTTTTCTTTGTTTGTTGCTTTATGTTTCAGTGTAAAAATAATCGCCAAATGGCTTATATTACATGCTTGGCATTAAATAACATCGGAACATACGGAACATATATCAAAATTATTTTTGAGTAATTGCTTTAAAATCTGTTAACCTATTCGTCAGCTGACTTGACTGAGAAATACTCTGGCCTACCTGTCACTGTTTGGGCAAATAATTCATTAAATATAGAGGGTGCTTTATGGTAAGACTTTTGTTTTTGCTTCGATTTTGAAATGATTGTAACTGAAATCATATTGTCACACTTGTCAAATTCGCCATGAATTGGTGCTAAATGTAATACTTGAAATAGTTTTGTCGTTCTTGTTTTCACAGATCCCATATAACTTTATTGCTACCCCCTATAAGGTTCACCGACTGTATTAGGTGGAGCTTCACTGATTTTACTCCGTTACTAGGGATGGGTACCGAAACTCGGTACTTTATCGGTATCGGTGCTTCATTAAGAAAGACTGAAGTATCTGCTATTGGTATTGGAGAATTGTTGCTGAATAAACATTACTTACAGTAGCATAATTTAACTGACCAACCTTTTCTAGTTTGTGATATTTGATATTCGTCTGCACAGTTGGTAATCTCACATGAGAAATGCTCGTGGTTCCGACGAGCGCGTCAAGTATAAAAGCCTTCACAATTCTCGGCTGTGCGCGTGTACTCAGTGGAGGTTCGCGCTAATTGCACACACATAGCTCGCGACACAGACTCGCGCACACACAGCTCGTAAGCTTTGCGGGTGAACCAAACGGGTTGTATTTTCCGAGTGGACAGCGACAATGCCCGTTGCAAAAAACGCAACAAGTTGTTTTCTTGTATAAGTGGAAAGGCAAGCAATCTGGCTAAGTGAAAGCATCTTTCAATAGTGCATTAACCGCAATGAAAAGTAATGAAAAGTTTTTGACTGCCTAGCTACTAACAGTAACGTAACATCATCCACATCGTTATGCCAGCAGTCAATCACCTAAATTAGTATAATATTAATAGTTTTCTAAACACACATGCGGTTACAATGAAAACAGTATTTTTTCTGCAGTAGCCTAAATAAATCTTAAACATTAAAAATGCTTTTACATCAGCTGTATTTACAAATATAGCCTATGAATAGCCTAATAATAAACTATGCTTATTAAGAAATGATAAAAAACAGCTTATTTTTACATTGCAAGATGCTCCAAAACTGTATTAAAATCACAGTTAACTCCCAAAACACCGTTAACTCATTTATGTGGATGCGTTAATGAAAAATCATAAACATTATCTCATTTAACTGCATTTTGCAACTTAAAGAGGGTATTTTCAGCTGCAGGGAGCACAATAAACCAAGAAAGATCCCGACATCTGCCAGAAAAGCCAAACATGTTGATTTTTCTCCAGAAGAATGGTTAAAAACTGAGAGTCATTTTCCTTCAAACCATTGTACATTCTGTTACAGGAATTGTTTTTTAAATTTGTTTTACAATTATTGGTTTCGTTTTATTTTACATTAAAAACATAATAATGACATAAAGTGTTGTTAATTCTGTTAAATATATATATATTTTTTAAACACTACAAAAAGTACAGATAAGAAAACCGTTAAAGTACCGAACCGATAAGTGGTATCGATAAAAGTAGTAATACCGTTAAAACCTTAATGATACCCATCCCTATCCGTTACTCACTGCTATTATATAATCAGTGTTCTCAGCTCAAAACACTCATTGAAAAATAATTCATTTAAGGTGCTGGCACGTAGAATGTATTCATACAAATGACTCGAGGGGTGTTTTAACTCACTGCAGTGGATTTGTTAACTCTGAGACCATGTCACTGCATCAGTTCTGTGTGAGTGACACAGACTGACCTCATAGCTCAGCACACCGGCTCTCAAGATAGATCTGAAAAACAAAACCGTGTCAGTATTCTGGGGCATCTCTTGAATGTGACCCTCAGTGCGCTAATAGCTGGCTGTGCTGTCACTGCGATGGTAATCATTTCCAACAAGCCTTTGCTATGTTTAAATGCTCCAACGTTAGTATAAGCGCATGTACTGGTTGATTTATCTGCATTTACACTAGGGCTGTCATGATGATTGCAGTTTTGCAGCACCGTGTTATTGACAAAGCAACTGCAATTGTTCAGTTTTTTGCGATACTTTGCCTTTCTTTGTTGCACTTTATCATTGAATGTTAAAGAAATTAGTAATGAATACAAGAGTATGTTTCTTCTCCCTGCCATTTGTTGTATTAAGACTGAGGAAATGGCAGACATTCTCTTTTTAAAAACTTTCAACCGAATAAAAAGGGAGAGCCAGAAAATTTTGCTTATCCACTATGCAAAATTTGTGATTATCATCTCATCTCGCTGTCATCAAGCGCAACTGCCCCTCACAAGCATCAAGTCACGGTGCAACCTCAAAAGAAGACCGTAGCTGAAAAGTAACAAAGTAAGTAAAGTATCGAGTACAAATGCCTTTTAACT
The DNA here is from genome assembly GCA_903798115.1 of Danio jaintianensis. Taxonomy (NCBI): domain Eukaryota; kingdom Metazoa; phylum Chordata; class Actinopteri; order Cypriniformes; family Danionidae; genus Danio; species Danio jaintianensis. Next base: position 6,541,043 of record CAIGQV010019084.1, read on the forward strand.
GCTGTCATGCAGCCTGACTAGAAAAGGAGATTTGGAAAAAGCAAATAACAAAAAAAAATGCAATTAATTGTATTTTTCTTTTAATTAAAAATATATTGAAGCTAAAATTATTTTAATGATATATTAAAACAAATTGTAAATGAAAATGTAACCTAAAGTTTTATTTTGATAGAAATTAAATAAAATAGAATTTTTATTAGCCTGTTTACTTAAGTCAATTTAATTCAGCTAATAACAAATAAACAGATTAACAAAACAATAAAATAATAACAAATGTTTTATAACATGCCTCACTGTCATTTAAAATATGTGATGCATTTTAACTCGACACTAGAGCTGTATATGGACTGCAAACCTTATATTTGCGGGTTATTGGCGGTAATCGCAAGATGATTTTCTTCAACGCAGTGATTTTCCTCACTATGACAGCCCTAGTTTAAACATTCATTCATTTGGCTCAAGCCAAGCAGATACCTTTAAAATGAGGTATTTTATGCGACTTGGCATTACTTATGCCATGCTCCATCAGTTTCATGAACCTGGCTTTTATTACAGATGTTTTGTTTGCCTTTGGAACAGGGTTCGAAGTACTCCAAAATGAAATTATACAAATGATACACCATTTTAGCTGACATTGTGAACCATTACTGCCCAGAAGAAATGAGCAAATAGGATGGCAAACATTTGCAGAAGAGCATGCGTGGGTGTCTCTACAGTGTAACCGTGGATTTTAATTGGGTCCCCAGTAAGAAGCTGAGGCCTGTACGCTGTGAAAGTGTGTTTCCTGCCTGTGCTGATGCCTGCAGGGCAGCTGTCTTTGGTAACCACAGGTTCTCCTGTGAGAGCCTTTGATTTGGTCAATAAAGTGCGCCTGGTGATTTCAGAGAGCCTCTTGTGTGTATGTTGGTTAGGATCATGAAGGTTTGGGAAACCTCATGTGTGGTGAGCGGGAATGTAGCAGTTAACAGTCTTTGCTCTTTTTGTAGCCGTGTGTTACTACTAATTAAACAATGGTAATGTTAGCTGGCTAAACAAGAAATATGGAATATTGTTCGGTGACAGTTGCAGTGTTATATAGAAATCAAATATACTTGTGTGACATGCAGAACAAACATTATTGGTTTGACCTTCTGTTTTCACAAAGTGGCTTTTAGAAACAGAAACACATCCTGACTGTGTTAATATCCCCAAATGACTAATTAATAAAAAGGTTACGAACTTAGTTTTGTGAATGATTTTTGGTTAAAATTTTTGAAGCGTACAGTAAAGAAACAGATTTGTTTTCTACACCACAGAAAAGAATACATTTGATTTATGGCGAAAAAACAGCACCTACCAAAACTTGAGAATTTGGCAGTGAAATGGATCAGATGGTAACAAATTAAATAAAACAATGGCAAAATAGTCTCTTAAAATGTTGCTTAAATAGGCTTTATCATTTGCTATAAATATAAAAACTTTATCTAAAATATCTTTATCTAAAATAGGTTATTTCTTTGTGCATGCCATTGCTTCCATTAGTTTGGATTTGAATTTGATTCTTGATTTTATAGTCTATATTACACAGCTAAAGCAACCATGTGAAGGTGCTGTAAGTTTTTGACTCTTCTAAAGCATACAAATACCATAATATGTTTGCAGATATTTAAGAAACATGCTAAGTGAACATTCTTGTTTATCTGAAAAACAATGCTGAAGTCAGGTATTCTGCTTTAAAAAAATGTGAGTTACGTGCCCGAACATCTGTCTATGTTTTGTTTTTTAACCCACCCACTGCCAGTTTAGCCATTTATATTTCAGCACCCCGGGTTGCCTTGATGGAAAACTACATGTTTCATTCATTCAATCAGGAAGGCTCTCAAAGTATGCGTCCGTGACCGAAATGCGACCTCTGGTGGACAGTAGCAGACTCCAAAATGAGACGCAAATTCAGAGTTCCACATAAGGTAGTTATTAATTATCAAATAATATAAATATTACGAACGTACACATTAGGTGAGCAGGTTAAATTGTAACCCCATGTCCTAACAACACGCCACGTGACGAGATTTGCAGTGATGAGCAATTTGGCTGTTTGCACCAGACGAAACACGACAGAAATTTAAATGCAGTCATTCAGAAGCACAGAATAGTGCACTTACTGCATTCCAACGAAACTGTAAGGTTTATAATCTTATTAATACATATTAAACCTCTTTAACATTATTAAATGTACATGCTGAATCACTATGTGTTTGTTTGTCACAGTTCTAAAGTTCAATTTCAAACGGTTTATTATATTTTCAAGATCTGAGGTAAACTATCTGCTGCTGCTTTCGGTAGTATGGCAATAAATGGCATGTAAAATGGCACTCAAACTCACATTATTAGCATTTAACACTGAATAAAGCACATGAGGTGTACATGAGGTAAACATTGTCATTTATCCTGTTGTTCAGCTGCAAATAGAAGCTGTTTCTAAAATATTAATTTCAGGTGTTGGTTAGGACAAAACTATTTGGTAAATATTCTTTTTATCGCGTGCCGTTGCTTCTATTTAGAACCTAACTTAAATCAGCCTTTACGCTTGATAGTTAGACACACTTCTGTTGATGTCGTCAATCTGGCAACCTGCGATTGCGTGTGTTTTGAACCAGGCATGCAATATCTAGTCCAACCACTGCGTGTCCAACGTACATACTGCACCTTTAAAGTCAATCCATTATTCGTTTTCCAACGAATGTAATAAAATCTTTCTTACTCAAATTAGTGGTGTTTCCCTAGTTTTACATTTTTAACCTGTCAGGTGGTACATGTATCTTTTGCTCAGCCTTTTTAAAATAAAAACAAACAAACAAAAAAATCACTTATCCCCTACAAGTGGACAATCATTAATGTTGAAGAGATTGTTTCACTGACGAAGAGTTGAAGATGAAGAGTTCAAAAGACTTGGATTAAACCACTCAGTTCGTAAGGATTATGTTTACAATCTCATTTTTGAAGTGCCAATTTTGGTATAGTGGGCTTTCAGTAGCATTAAACTTTTCAGTAGGGCTTGGCCTTTAATCGTAAAGTAATCAAAATCAACATTCATAACCTATAATCGATCAAATTTTTCCTTTCTCTACCATGTGTGGAATCAAGTGACCCTGCTCTGATGCTGATTTATACTTATGTGGTCGCAGACCCCTCGCCGTGGCTGACGCGCACCTCTCAAAAAATGTAACTACACGTCGCGACAATGGGTAGCGCAAGCTCTGGGGTTGGTCAGCTTGATAGTGGTGACGAGTGTGGGCGGTACGCCCGTTGAAGCGAGTGTTTACGAGTGTGGAGTCACATGATGGAGCTCTATATGGAAACTTTTGTTTTGTGTTTACCTTACGATTAAAGTTGTTACACATCTGAATGAGCGAGTTTTAGCTACTTGTACAGTAAGGTAGCATTCAGAAAAAACAAAACCCCCGCGAAGAAACTCAACACTTTTTTTTTATTTATTTATAAAAGATACTGCTTATTTTCTACTTTTAATATGAAAAACATTGAAAATAATTTATTTTGTTTCCAAAAGTGAAAGTTATATATTTTCACTTTTTTATAAGAAAAAAGTGACTGTTGGTTTTAGGCAATGTGTTTTTTAATTTCACTTGTTCAACGTTGATGTTCAGTAAATAACCATAGATAGGCAAGGCAAGGCAAGTTTATTTATATAGCACATTTCATACACAGTGGCAATTCAAAGTGCTTTACATAAACAAGAATAAAAGAGACAAGTATAAATAAGAATAATATAAAAACAGATAATAATAATAATAATTTAAAAACAGGTTTAAAAACAGATAGTAGATAGTGTGTGTTTCCTTCAATTATTTTAAAATCAAGTAATGCACCCTTCATTCAAAAATCTGTCACTTGTAATATGTGAGCATATTTGCTGTACAAAACTTGTCAGTGAACTATGAGGGCAAAATTTTTATAAAAAAAAGAATTGTTCATTAATCGTAATCGAGTTAAAATGTTCAATTAATCGAGATTTTGATTTTAGGCCAAAAATCGCCCAGCCCTACTTTTCAGTTACGTTGTCAGTGATCATGTTTTTGCGCTAGAACGTTTTCCAGCTGAAACTTTTTCCAGGTCAAGTTAGCATGTAATTATAAGGCTTTTGTTAATTGTTTCAACTAGCACCGACTAAATGAACACCTTAAAGCAATGTCACATCTTTCTTTGGGAGTTTGTTTTCACCTGGGAACCCAAAACTGCTCCGAGGTACTGTTGGAAATATACTGAATAAATGAGTGATATCGAGTCTTGGCGTGTGGACAGTATAGCCGCGGGGGCCATGTGGCGTATTGTCTTTCATTAGATCTCACTCGACGCGCAATTGAGTTTGTCAGTGAAATGTGATCAGACCCATCAGCTGTCTGCTGGAGATGCTCCCTGTCCCTGCTACTGTCATGCTAGCGGACCCAGATACCTTTTCACACAGAAGCTCTTCATTTCGCTTCCTCTCTTACCCTCTCCCAGCTTAGCAGACCCTCGAATAATCTCATAATTAATTGTGCCAGAGAGGGTCATCTTAGGTTAGGCTGTGTGCACAATTTAAAATGCTATTACATTTTATTGTTAGCCTTATGAAAAGGTACATTAGATGCATCGTGAAACAGTTCTGGTGTTGGATGGTAATACAGTGGTGAATTAAATACCATGGTACTGAATATTCAATAATAATAATGATAACTATAGTGCGTAATTTGTTTTAACAGATCATGTGATGATAAAAGTGGGTATGATGGAACAGCATTAATGGACTAATCAGCAGACCAGCTTTATTGTAAAACATCTGAAATGTTGTTTTGGTCATTCTAAAATCTCTTTTAAAGTCCGACGTCCGTCATCAAAGTGGTTCAGTATTATTACCTCCCAGACTCCAAAAGCCGCCACGCGTTCATTGTGTTTTGTCTGCTGAGGTGTAAATAATGTATTATATGAGAAAAAATGTCTGTTGTGGCTTCTCCTACGGCTGCAAATTCCATTTTTCTTTTTGATATTTGGTGCCAGTTGATCAGGAAGTGACAATTTTGTTCTCTTTCACTCATTGGATGAAACTGATTTATTTTTTAAGAGATATTTTGCACAAGTCTAATTCTCAACATGGACAGATAGCTATTGTCGTTTTTATGTCCTGCATCATTGTTTAAGATTGGGTTGTAGTATTTTACTTAGTTATCCTTATTCTACTTTTTGGATTGAACACAATCAATTATCTGTTAACGTGCACTTACACCTACACTCTTTTCAACTAAAAAATTTTGACTTTTTATAGATTTCAGACATTCATTTAGACATCAGTGGCATTTTTGATAGCTGAAAAATTCATATTTGTGTAAATGTACCTTTAAATTGTACCTCAGTACCTTTGCCATTTCAACAAATCCCATTGTTTGTGAAAGCTCCATAAGAAAACTTGTCACTGATCAGACTGATTTTAATTAAATGACTTTGTTAGTAGAATACATACTTTTGCACATCCCTAATTGTTACTGTCATGCTATGCCCAAAGTACGATATTGGCCATTGTTTTTACTCATTAGCACAGAAAACATAATGTACATAGACAGCAATATGTCACCAAAACATGAGACATTTTGAACTGGTCTACAAAAGTAGCCTCTGTCTCTCGAATGCTGTCCCGTCCTTTGGTCTGGGGGGAAATGAATACTCTCATTGGAGTACTTAATATGCAGAATTTGTCCTCAAAGATGAACAATTGCTTTGGAGGCCTGAGAAGGGCCAAAAGCATAGTGGACAAATGAAGAGAATGGTGTTTGTGTTGGGTATTTTGTTAGTGTGACACCAGGAGTGACCCTTCAGAGTATTCAGTGTCAGTCTAATTGTGCAGATAAAACAGGGAGAGCAAACCAATGCAGTGGCCCTCTCAAACAGCCCGGAGCCATGAAAGAGCTCCTTTATTCCACGGGCCGCGCTTCGCTCATGAGAAACTACAGCCATGTCTGTGAACTTGGACTCAAGGCGATCAAAGTATCTCACGCTGATGAGCCTTGCCGGGGTTTCCCAATCAATTCATGTCATTTAACATGCCCATGGACAGCCAGTGTGAAGATGATATTATCCCAGTGGATGGAAATGTTTGACCACACACACACACACACATACACACATGCACACACACCGTGGGAGCTCTTGGTGAGCTGTTAACCGTAGCTTTTCACCGGGAATGGTTTGGGTGTCCTTGAAAATCCTCCAGTCTCTTGTGGGATTAGGGACACTAAACCCCTTTTCCCCCTCTCCTCTTTTCACAGGACTGTGTCTCGCTCTCTGTGGAATGCTACTTTAGCGTGACCTTTCACCCATACGCTCAGAGCATTGGGATGGTGGGGGAGGCATGTGTGTGTGTGTGGGGGTGCTTAATGGAAAGAAGGTGGTTCATTATGGATATGTGTTCAGGTGAAAGTACAGTAAATCAACGGCATGATCTCCTGATCTTGTGTGAATCTGGGAATGAAATGGATGTCACCTATAGTAGCTAAATTAAAGGGGTGGTCCACTATGATCATATTTTAAACTTTAGTTCATGTGTTATGTTGCTGTGTGAACATAAACAACATCTCTGAATGTAAGCCGCTCAAAGTTCCATGCAAAGGGAGACATTGGCTTTTACAGAGTTAGCTTTGCAAAGCCTACAGTGAATGAACTTTGGGGACTACAAAAAAATACATCCGGGCTGATGAGATCACAAGGGTTTCGGGTTACACGCATTTACCACGGCACACACCCTGCGCAGTAAAGGGGCGTGGCCAGAGGCGCTGTAATATTACAGCAGAGAAAGTTAAAATGTCCTCCAAACACTGTTGTTTCCACAGAGCTTCTTCTGTTTCTGTATTTGGGCTTCCAAAGGACATGACACAAAGACAGAAGTACTTACAGTTTAATTTTAATTATGTTCCAGAGAATTATAAAAATATATATAGCAAGCATTTGACAAAGGAGAGCTTCTACAATCTGTCCCAGTTCAGTGCTGACTTCAGCTAAAACTCCTCAAAGGAGCAGCTCCAACAAGCAGAAGCTGTGGATTGTGAGCCACAACCTGTAAGAATTTTTATTTGTTCAAATTGATCTATGACATGCACAGTGTCTAGCTTTAACGGTATGTTGTAGCAAGGATGTAAACAACGGGAAAAGCTGTTTGGCACCGCTAACAATTTAGCTACAAATTCATATTTATCAGTCAAACCTCTGTAAAGCACTGCAGTGTCTCTCTATGTGGCCGCGTTCCCTGCATTCTACATCTCAGATAATAAAATTGCAAAACACATGTGAACGTTTCAAATTACTTACACATGCTTATTCCTGATATATGTGAAAGACATGTAACGCGTTGAGTTGAGAAAAAAAAAAAACAGGATAACTCGCCTAACTCGTGTTGCAGCAGAAAAATCAATCAAAGCTCACACGGGTCGTATTCCACATCTTTTGCTTTATTCTTCTGTCAACAGTGTCACTGTATTTAAGAAAAACAACTTAATTCGAGTATCAGAGAAAAATAAAAATAAACATCGGTCCCACGCACGTGCGCTTCTCGTGTTACATGCGTCTACAGACTGTTCTCACACACACACGCACATAAAATGGCGATTCTCTTAAAGGAGCCACACCCTATTTTCACTCGTTACAGACACTTGTCAGATTTTATTTTAGAGACGCTTTACTGGTGATGTGGAGCTGATCCGCGAATCACAGCACATTATGTTAGCTGACCAATCAGAGTTTCTTGAGGGACCTTTCAGAGGAACTAGGAAACTAGGAAACGTTTTCATGTTAGCAGAGTAGCTATATATAATCAAAGTAAGATATATGAAAAAATAACGTGATTTTCTACAAGCGGAGCATGAGCACACATTGCTTTGCATCTTATAAACACAACCAAGCCTTAAAATTACACTCTGGACCACCCCTATAATTTTCTTTGGTGCATGCTGAAAATGGTGCTAATTAACATTTTTAAACATGTAGATGTTGACTTTTGATTTAGTTTTATTGTGAAAAAAGTTTTTATTCACACTCAGGTTATAATGAGGGTTGAGTTGTTTTCAACACTCTTTTCTCAGATCCAAGTGACACCAAACAAGTAAAGATCCTGCTCGTTAATGTCGAGCCTAAAATAGTTTCAGCCTGAGACGGCACACCCACAGACCGCCCACTGTCCGTTCACTGACTGTCTGATGCTTAGTGCTTACAAAACTGACAAGAATTGCCTCAAAGTGCCAGTTCTAATCTGATTGGCTGATAGGCTGGTGTTGTGCAACTTCCGGCTTTGTTTTAGTTGTCCACAAAGTTGTTTAAGGTGACCAATATGCCAGCATGACATTATGATGGCTACTAAAGAAGAGCTAGTCTCTGGAAGTGCTGAAAGGTTAGTGAAATGAAAATGTTTATAATTTTTTTTTGGAAGCATGGTGGCAAGTGAGATGTCTTTTAAGCAGTGCTGTGTGTATGTGTGTGTTATGTTTGAAATAATTGTTCCTTTCTTATGATATTTTAACCACAGGGCTAATTCACTGGCAAAATGGTATTAAATAAAAGTGTTCCTGGTTTTGTAGCAGAAGGAATTTTGAAATTGTGTTCCAAAAGTGTTACCGCACCCATAATTCACTTTTAATTTTAGCACATGCTGATCGGACTTTCTGCAGACAGAAAACAAAAGAAGAATTTGATCAGGTTTTACAAAAGCCCTGTAGCTGTTTTGCATCTTTCAAGTTACACAAAATAAAATATTTGGCTTATCTGGTGGATTTTTGCTGACACACGGACAAATAGCTCTGTGCAGTTAACACAGAAAGACTACACAGTGTTCGTTTACATGTTCTACTGACAATTAGAAATACAAAGCTAGTCAGTCGTCAAACCTGCTAGTTTGTCTCTATACAGGTTGTTGTGGACTATTGTGCAAACATTTAGGCATTTCTTACATTCTTTTATTGTGTTTTATTGTGTTCAATCAGCGTGAAAGGCAAATGTATGGAGGCGGTAAGTGTTCTCAGTGCTAGTGAATGGATGCAAAACAAAACATAATGCCACAAATTGTTGCGCAGCTCTGGCCAACTGCCCAAACAATATAGGAGCAGCGGCCCTGACCAACTCTCACACTGTTTAAATAAGAGCGAAGACGATCATCAGGTGCGCTGAAGTCAGGCCCCAACCTACAACAGACAAAAAAAAATACAAAAACACACAAACCAAAACAACGCAGTCCTAACACACCCCCCTTAAAAAAGTTCTTTACATGTGGGATAAATAAACTGTTATTGCGTAAATAGGTAGATTAGTCTGCAAATATTCTGCAAATAAAGATTAGATTAGTCTGCAAATAAATCTTTACAGCAATAATTTAAAATATATCTAGATGACAAAGGAAAACTTAGCCACATCAGTTCTCTTAAAAAAAATACAGAATGCAGCACAGGCCTTGATTTCCAATTAATGAACAGTTATGATCTGGTTCCTTTCACTGTGTCTTTCTAAGTGATTTCCAAAGCTTAAAAGGCAGTCGTGGCCTGGTGGTTAGAGTGTTGGACTCGTGATCCG
>CAIGQV010019084.1:6551021-6577851 GCA_903798115.1 Danio jaintianensis
CACGGTATGTGTGTGTTCACTAACTGTGTGTGTGCACTTGGATGGGTAAAATGCAGAGCACAAATTCCAAGTATGGGACACCATACTTGGCCATACTACACTTCACTTCACTTCACTTCACTTAAAGGTGCAGTATGTAAGTTTGAAACCCAGTGGTTGAACTAGGTATTGCACTCCTGGATCAAAACAAACGCAAGCGTAGGTTGCCAGATTGAGGACAGGAGCGAGTGATTTAAACCGTGTTTTTTATAAAAGCAACGGCACTCGATAGAAGGAATATTTTCCATATTAAAAGGAGTTTTTGTCCTAACCAACACCTCGAATTGATATATTAGAAACGGCTTCTATTTCTTGCAGCTGAACAACAGAAAACTATGACAATGATCACCTCAGGTAAACCTCATGTGCTTTATTCAATGTTAAATGCTAACAATGTGAGTTTGAATGCCATTTTACCTGACATTTATTGCCATACTGCTGAAAGCAGCAGCAGATAGTTCACCTCAAATCTTGAAAATAAAATAAACTATTTGAAATTTTACTTTATAACTAAACACATATGAGTGATTCAGCATGTACATTTAATAATGTTAAAAAGGGTTAATATGTATTAAATAGATTAAAAACCTTACCATTTCGTGAGTGTGTGCATATTCTGTGCTTCTGAATGGCTGTATTTAAATTTCTGTTGCGTTTCGTCTGGTGCAAACAGCCAAATCTCGTCACTAAGCATGTTGTTATGACACGTGGTTTCACCTAATGTTTACATTCATAATATTTATATCATTTGCTAATTAATAACCTCATGTGGAAATGTACGTCTCATTTCGGAGTTCGCATTTCAGTCACGAGTGCATGCTGTCAGAGCCTTTCTGAATGAATGAATGAAATACACGGTTTTCCACCAAGGCAACCCGGGGTGCTGAAATATAATTTGCTAAACTGGCATTGGGCAGGTTAAAATTACCAAAACAAAGACAGCGTTCCGGCACAAAAAACACATTTTCAAAGCAGAATATCTGACTTCAGCATTGTTTTTCAGATAAACAAGTATGTTCACTTAGCATGTTTCTTAAATGTCTGCAAACATATTATGGTATTTTTATGCTTTAGAAGAGTCAAAAACTTACATACAGCACCTTTAAGCTTCAAACTCACTTATAACCTAATGCTTTGAGTCAGACTTGAATCAACTGTTAAAAGTACACGGTGCACTCAACGAACTAAAGTACTCCAGAACAATCTTCCTTATGAAGATACTCTGTCATTTGGCAAGTAAAAAGTATTTTGGCTCCAAAAGACAATGGTTCCCCAGTGGTGCCCTGCAAATAGACCTGACCTTATACTGTTCAGTTAAATGTTGAGCTACGTGAGACTAAAATGCATTATCTTGTCATGTCTGATGTAGTGTCATCTGTCATTACTACTTTTTCAAGGTTATTTCCCCTCCATGTCAGCTAGCATTCATTCATTCTGTGGAAACATGGTTATGAAATGTGATGAGCAGTTGGGCTGTGGGTCATTATTTGAAGGCACTTAAACCATGACTGTGCAGCTTTAGCATCGATCTGCTCATACATTAATGCTCTTTTGAGAAGTTCGGGTCATTGATTTTATCACTATGTGATACTTTCCATTCAGATCATTTGTACCTGCGTAAATGTATTTTGCGGAGGCCGAATCATTCTTCGATTTGCTTTGCAGTTTGTCCTCTTGTCCTGTATTCCAGTGCACAGGTGCTTTTTTTGGTTTTCTTTTTTTGGATTAGATCGATATCAAGTGGAAAAACAGCTGCCTGGGAGCCAAGTGCTCACTGTCACAAAGCAGCCATTGTTCAGTAACTCAAGGATTGAAACTAGGCAATCCTTTTTATTGGTTTAAGCTATTGTGGCCCAGTTTTCTCCATTCTTCCTTCTTGGGCTGAAGGGGTACTTCCAAGTGTTTTTAACTACAATTTTGAGGACAGTTCTCTTAGTATTGTGTCTGGATTTGACATTGAGCACTAATGATATGTGTCACTGAATGACTCTAACCTGATTTCACCAAGTAGGACATGTTCCTGGATCAACATCTGTGTTGATCCTGGAACAACATTCCAATCAGCCAATCAGAATTAAGAGATATGTTTACCGTTTATGTTAAGTTTAGGCTTACGGTTAGGTTTATGCATTTCTACATGATTGTTATTCAACTATTATTCCCCTCTGATTTTTTAAATTAAAAATAATTTACAGTTATGGTTGGGTTTAGGGGTAGGGAATAGGTATGGGTTACATTTTTGAACAAAAATTATGTTCCAGGATCAACATAGATGTTAATCCAGGATCACATCATACTTTGCAAAATCATGACGTGCCACTGAATGAAGGCTTGGAAGTGACATTGAAAATTCAATGCAAACCTTGATCAGCTATTCTAGAATTTCCTTATCAAGTTGGATTCATCCATTTTCTGTCTTGACGAGTCATTTTATCGAAGAGCTGTAGCTGTAGACAGTAGCTGTATATTGACTAAATATTTATTGGTCATTTAATTTTTATAAAAATCAATCCAAGCAGCTGTCAATTGATATCATGAACCAAAGAAATGGTTTGGTGTATAATTTAGTATCAACTAAATGCAATAAAAACAAATTATTACTTTTTACAACACTGTTTTGAAACATTTACAAATATTTTTAAATGAAATGTCCAGTGAGTGAATCTATAAGCACTAGGTTTGGTCTATTTTGTTGGTGGTTGTATGTATGGTTGCAGTTGAAAAAATGCTATGTCCAGTGGAATTTTTACACTATATGGTATGACTCGGCTCGGTATGGTTTAGGATGGCTTGGTTTGTATCTGGTTGCTTTTCCATTGCAGTTTCACTTCAAAGTGGGTGGGATTATATACATGTCATTACTGTTGCACCCCCCTCTACTTACATGACATTAACCAACCTCATCTCTCTCCACTTTCACTGGATCCAGTCCTCAGCCACCTGTTTATGATGATATTACTTCAATATGATTTTTGGGTAGCGCTGTCGCCTCACTGCAAGAAGGTCGCTGGTTCGAGCCTCAGCTGGGTCAGTTGGCATTTCTGTGTGGAGTTTGCAGGTTCTCCCCGTGTTGGCGTGGGTTTCCTTTGGGTGCTCCGGTTTCCGCCACAAGTCCAAAGACATGCGCTGTAGGTGAATTGGGTAAGCTAAATTGTCCGTAGTGTATGTGTGTGAATGAGAGTGTATGGGTGTTTCCCAGTGATGTATTGCGGCTGGAAGGGCATCCGCTGCGTAAAACATATGCCGGATAAGTTGGCGGTTCATTCCGATGTGGTGACCCCAGATTAATAAAGGGACTAAGCCGAAAAGAAAATGAATGAATGATTTTTTGACAGTTACTCTTGTATGCAAGCACTTGTTGACAGAACGAGAGAGAGAGCACAGATAAGAGATCACTACTCATGTTGTTGATCATTAACTTCATTAATTTGTAATGTTTATAAGACTAAAATGTTTCTTTTGCACCTTGCTTTTCACATGTAGGTTTTGGACTCATGTAAACCAACTGTAAAGATGTTTGGAAGGCTCTTCTTCTCTTCTCTCACACTTCGTTTCACCTGGGCAGATTATAAATACATGGACAGATTTTTCACAAAGAGTGGAACATTTGTACCTTGTCTTCTGATCATGATTCGGCCATATTAAGATGCATGCAACAGTCGATTAAAATAGTCCTACCACGGCTGTTGCTGACAGCTTAATCTAGCGGGTTTGGTGTCTCATGTACCAAATCCAGTGACGTAGGTATTGATTCTCTCTGGCCAATCAGTGGTCTGCAGGGTTTACACATCACATGTTGGTAATGGTAAACTCAGTGAAAAAGTAACAGGGAGTGTACTCAGTGGAAACCACCCCAAAGGTAACCAAGCCAGACCATGCAGTGTAAAAGTGCCATTAACTGTTCATTTACTTTTCCTCAGGCTATTTAAGCTATAGATTATTATTTTTCCTTCTAGACAACTCCAACACCGGCTAAACAAAATGAAAGTCAATGGCTTAGTTTTGTAGATATGCAGACAAAGGCTTGTTTTTTCAGTGAACCTGGGCTGCTGTTTTATTACGCTGGCACATTTGCTCAGAAGTAACTACCTTCTTGCTGTGAGACCAGATGCAACCCTCTTAAATAGATAGTTTGCCTAGAGATGGATTTCTTTAGCCTAGATTCTGTAAAGTACCATTTTTGATTGAAAAGAATCTCACCTCCAGAAACTGATGTTCTCATTATGCTCTCACTGGAGTAAAGTGATCCCACAGGGGCGGTGCGTGAAAAAAGACGGTAGCTTTAAATTGCTCCCTATGATACTTCTGCAATCACGTTGTGTTAATTACACCGTGTTTGGCTTGTGGTGAAGAACACATTCCATCAAGTCTGTGCGTTTGTTTGTTTTTTTCACTCTGACATTTTGGTGCCTGAAGCATTTCCACAAACTGAAATAACCCAGAATCTCACAGACCTCGAATCATTTCCTTTTCTTAAAATGGCTGCCTGGTCCTTTCACGTCCTGCCTTTGGGGCTTAATGGGTTGTGGTTAAATGACTTTTAAGAAATGTATATCCTTCAGTGCTCATTTGTGTGAAACATTTTAAGCATTTCAGGATATTTCCTTGCCACATAAATCCTTCATCCAAATCCACTTTTTTGACAATACCTAAAGCATAAAATGAGTGTTGGCTTCCTAATTAAGAATTTCAGAGATGTTTGTCATTCACACCACCACTGGTGAGAGTGTAAAACCCGCTCTTACATGTAAGAATAAGGTCAATTGGAGATATTTGCTAGTCTTATTCTTAACATTAACTTGTGCACAGCCTATATTAAAAACTGCCATCTTAGACCAACTTCAGTCAGGGTTTCATTCCTGAATGAATCTGTTTCAGAATGACTCGATTAAGTCAGTAGTTCATTGAACTATTCAAAGTTTCTAATTGATTCAGTGAATCACGCATTAAGACCACCTGCTGATGAGGGTTGTACTCTCAGTCCTGGGTTGAGGCTGGAAGAGCATCTGCTGGGTAAAAGATAAAATTGGTGGTTCATTCCGCTGTGGCAACCCCTGGTAAAGCAGGGAATAAGCCAAAAGAAAGTGATTGAGTGAGTTATATCGGTATATATTTAAATTATTAAAAAAAACTTTTTTCAGTATCGCACATTTTTAAATTAGTGAGTATTTTTATGTTCTTGGTACTTTGAACACAACAGGCCACTGAATGTTGTACATTTTGTTAACATTATTAGCTTGTTTGATCTTAAGGTACAGATTCCAATATTAAAACAAAGGCATCTTCTTATTATTATATTCTTACAAAGATTGATTTTATTGGACCCAGTTTGTCTGTCAGGGTCTTGGCAGGATAACTTGTCTCAGAACATCTGCTAGAGTCATTTAAATGCAAAACCATTTAAGACCCAGGTGAAATGGGCCAGCAGCGGCCGAACATATTATTACCCACATTATTGCTAGAAAATTGAGGTAATTTCACACACAAAAGAAATGTAACGTTTCATTATATGCCTTTCTTTCACCAATCATGTAGTTGATTTCAAAAGGGGCTTTTGATGTGTAGTGCAAATGTGTTTCATTTCGTGAAGTGTTTGTGTTTCAGCTACAGCTACAGTGTTGGACATACTGATGAACAATGATGCGTTTCTTGCTTTTTTGCGATATTATGTGATGTTTGGGCTCAAGGATCAGCTGAAGTTGTCCAGATGAGCTTCGAAATAAACTTATCACCCAGTACAAGCCCTGAGCCATGTAATGTCTTATTCTTGTTCCCAGCACTTGAATGAGAGCGCGCCACTCGAGAGGTCATGAATAGAGGGGCTGTGAATGTGTAGAGGGGAAAGACTATTGGCCCACCACTGACCAGCCTGTGACACACATCAGGCCAGACGCACCTTGAGACGCCATGGTCCACGGGCCCAGTAAATGGAGCTCTTTATTCTTGTGGTGAACAGGGGGGGTGGGGGGATTTTCGTCTATGTGGTATCAGGGTTCAGAGTTTCTTATCCCCCTCCTTCTTTTGTCATCCGTCCCGAGGCTGCACTTACCACCACCACCCCCCGATCCTTAAGTGCCGCTCATTGGGAAGCGAACACAAAGGGGTGTTAGTATTCATTTTGTTTGTTTGCTCTGGACCTGTCAGCCTGTCACACAAAGCAAGCCAGATCAGAGAGGGCTGCTCCGCTCTCAATGGAACCCGAGGGGGTCCCATAGAGAAAAGAGGGAGGGGGACGTCTCTTCCCCAGCGTTGTTCCCACAGGGTAGGGTGGTCCGCTGCAGAAAAGAGGGGATAGCGAGCGCGAGGGGGTGCGAGGGCAGGGCCAGGGTTTACTGGGGCAGAAAGGAGGGTGTAGCGTTGTTTCAAAGACAAGGCAGCCGTGTTAGGATCATATCAATCACTTGCAGTTTTTGGAGGGAAGAGGTGTGAAGGGAAAGGGAACTTTTGGAGGCTTCGTCTCCACGTTTCTGTCTGTTTTTCCTTCATATTTCGTTCTCCTCTCTCCCTGTCTCGGCCTCTTTGTGCCGAGGCCTTTCTGGACATCTGCCCAGACCTATACACAGGAAAAAATGAAACACTCAAGCCACCAGGCGATTTGCCAAATAAAGGGCTGCAAAGAACTTGTGTGTGTTTGTGCATGCATGAGTGTGTGAGAGCGAGAGAGAGGCAGGGTGCGTAGATGGGGAGATGTCAAGGGTCCTTTTATTCTCTAGATTTGTTAGTCCATTTTTTCTTTTTCTTTTTTAGTAGATCTCTCTCTAGTTTGGTTTCTAAAATCAACAGAAATCAAATGTAAAAGTATTGGTTGTAGTAGATTTGATTTTACTACTAAAATCATCGACTAGTGCTTTAGATGTACATGGATGGTTTATTTGTATTTATTTGTATTAGAGTTGGCATGAATGAAATAGTTACCTGAAGGATTAGCAAATATAGATTAAAAAAAAATTGCACGCTTGCACATAGTTTGACCATTTATTATTTTTTGGTATTCCTTGTCATTTCTCCCATAGGCATATAAACTGGTAGTCCTAAAACAATCGCAGAAAAGAGCTTGCATTCACATTGCAGAATAAGGTCAATATGTGCTGATATTTGAGTGTTTTTTCTTCCTATATTGGTGTTGGTTGATGTTGTATATTTAATTGTGCTGTTTATTTCCCACATGTCTATGTTTGGATCATGTCTTTAGTATAATTCTTATGTAAGAATTTAATGTAATATAATGTGGCATTTAAGCCTTAGGAAGTGCTTAATCTTTTCTTGCATGGCTGGAGTTGGTGATTTACTGTCTGTCTACTAATGGTGTTTAGTCTGGCTGGATTTGATCAGGCAGGTGAACAGAGGTTGTCCATCTATGTACTGATCAAGCACCTTTCACCTACCCAGATTAGACTCCAACCACCTGAAAACATTCAGGTCAAATTAGCATAAAACACTGCCACTTACAGTGAAAGCACAGGCTTTGCGTTGTGCATAATGGAAGTGAGTGAGTGAGGTATGGTTTTTATCAGGACTTTGCCCCTCAGCCTCCCCCAGACCTCTACCACTGCAGCACTCGCTCATTCCTGCGGTGCATTCCACAAACACTAGAAATGCCAAATGGAGGAATTCTTCATCTGGATAAGGGGATTTAGTGAAGTGATCTATTGTAAACAGTCCAAGACTGATTGATTTTTCTGAAAGCACTAGGGTGATGACATAATGACCTCTGGATATATGCCACAAAGTGTGTTAACTACATTATGCTGAAATACATCAAAATCTAAGGTCACAGTGCAGATGCTTTGGTTTAGAAGGTTTTCAAAACCCTTCACCCTAAATATCAAACGTTGGAACATAATTTGTCTGGCACATTTTGTGCTTTCAAATTTTGGGGCTGAAAGGGTATATTTTTGGAAAGAAATTTGTTCGTTAAATGCAATAATGCATTCACTGAGCAATTTGACTCACTAATTTTATGGTTTAAGGCAGCTGCACAGAACACTGTTATGCCAGTTGCTCATCTAGCCTCATTTTTACATTTATGCATGTTGGCAGATGCTTTTATCCAAAGTAATTTTTAAGTGTGTTGTCAGTGTACATCTTAATCACTTCATGGACATTTTCACCAAAACATTCATCAAAGGATCATGTGACACTGAGAATAGAGTAATAACTACTAAAAATTCAGCTTTGATCAAAACAGGATCAGGATTTATATTCATAAATTAAACTTGCCACAAAACCTGTTTTCTCTGTAAGGTGTTTTACTGTACTTTTGATGTAGTTTTGTAGACTATTGTGATTTTCACAATACAGCAGGGGCGTAGTCTCATGCTGTACATTAGCAGTGTACTAAAACAACCTAGCAGCACTCAACAAGCACCATGCCATTGTTTTGTATAAACAAGTACCACTCTCATTTCTGTGGAAAATGTAAATATCTTACATTTACACTAAAGCAAGTCTAAAAGTTAAAATGCTTATATAAGTATGCTTAGGTTTAATACATTTGCCTTGTTATTTAGAAGCATATTTCTTTATGTTCAGCAGTAAACAAACATCATGCATGACAAACATGGAGGTTAGTCCTCCTGAAAAAGAGAGTTGCGGACTGAACGCAGCTGTGGAAAGATATTAGTCATGGAGCTGCATGATTCCTGTTAATGACCCCTGCTGACTGTTCTCATTAGTGCAGGTGGAGGAAACTTCATTTTACTGACGTGCTACTCACCATGCTGCCTTGTATTTTTTTGAAGAAGGGATTAAATCCCTTCCTCTCAGTAAATATTTTGATTTCAATTACCAGTTTCTGTACAGCATTCATGCAGGACTTATGAATCTTGATGAAAGACTTCGAGCAATAGACTAACCAGACTTTTATAGCCAGCACACTCTTCTTCTTAATAAATGTACTGGTAAATGTCTGTGGATTGTGAGTCTATCTGTCACTGTGACTCTGCCCCCTCCACACAATGGTCAGTAAAAGCAGCACTCAATGGATTTCTTATTATCGCTTGAGCTGCTGTTCAGAGTGGATTGGCTTTGAATGCAACCATTAAACGACACAGATGTTTCCCGAATCGGAGCTTCTTCAGTTGTTGGCATCTGGCGCATGGCAGGATGGCATCAGAATGCTGCGACATCCTATTATCCTCTATTCAGCCTCTGAACCACCACAAATGTTTCATTATCCATTCACTTACACATGCAGCATCTCTCTACTACAAACCGGGTGCTCTATTTAGTTTTTGCCAAATGCATTGTTAAAGCCAGGGATTAATGTATCTGTATACGTATTACAATGGGCATCAGAAGGAGCCCATTTTTTCCTCCTGGTCTTCATCTGTGAACAATCATCATCCAGATGGGTCTGTTTTGAAGATTGAGGAACTAGCACATAATGTGACGAGTGAAAAATACCAATCGTGGCAACCAATAGACGCGCTCTGGGATTGTGGTGTTGGTATACTTTCTTTTATTATCTTTCGATCAACGCCGGCAGTTTTATCTTTTATATGTTAGCAGCAGATTGAGCACTCTGCCGTTGCTGCCTACGGTCTATTAATCAGTCGGTTTAAGCAGGGCAGATGAGTTCAGAGGGCCTGGTGGGACTACTCATAATTAATTATTCCCCACACCAACAAACACACAGCGTGACTGGAACTTTAAAGCCAATTGCGGCGATTACGGAGGCTAATAGTATTAAAAGCCAAATTAAGAGATGAGAGATCGCAGTGCAGTGTAGCCAATGAGAGAGAAGGGCTCATTTGCGTTTGACCCTTTCCTCCAATCAGTCTACCTCATTATTGAAAGCATTAGACTGAGAGAGTGCGAAATTGAAATGGCTGCTAATTGTTTCTTTTGTGAAATAGCTCATTGTCATGCTAAATCTGATGCATTAGCAAAGAGTCATGGTTGTGTAAACCATAAAAGTTTAACGTTTAATGTGACCATTACTCACCTGCGTATGAGACATTCATTAAAGGGATGCAGTTGATTAATTTTTCTTTATCAGAAAGCACTTTTTTTCATTCTTTTGTGGCGGATTTCAAATAATATACAAAATTTGTAAAATTGTACATTGATGTCTAACAGACTTGTGTGTCAGAGTGGCGTAGGCAGTTGTTTTGATAGAGAGAAAGAAGATACATTTCTAGTTTCAAAATTATTTGTTCTTGTCAACAAATTCAAGTATATCCAAATTTCACTTTCAGTTACAGCATAGGAGGGAAAAGTCACTGTAGCATTACACCTCTTTTTGTGTAATTATGGTAAAATAACATTTGATCTGTTCATACGTTAAGAGACTTAATAGAAATTGCTCTCTTGATAGCATCATTAACATAATACAAACTTTAAGATTTGAGACAAGCATGGACTGAGTCATTATTTCAAAACAGTGTCATTAGACATCTCCATATAAGATGTACTTTATATTAGACTTGTCTTCTTTGTAATCCACTGTGTCAAACATAGTGACTGTTTTGACTGCCCTTTTCAATGGATTTAAAAATGCCTTAAGTCCTGTAACTAGAGCTAGATTTTCCAGATCAGGTGATTGACACTGTATCCAGGTTTGGGTTGTCCTCACTTGGGTGTCACATTACCCAAGGCCACCTCGGCATGAGGCCTGTCTAACAAGTCAGCACTGGCTTTCACTAACCAATTCAGAAAGTGTTACTGAGACATTGTCACAAAGGCTGTAATTTGACCAATTAGCCCTGTGGCTAGCACACTGCTGGTTGGTCAGAAAACAATTCAGTCAGATTGCTTATCAAAATTTAAAAGTTTGTGGGGTCACAGGGATGACATGAGCAATAGGAATGAGGCCTCACAATGTTGCATTTGTGGTCTGCTGGTTGCAATTTGTGTAGCAGCTCTGCTTCTACAAGCTGTTCGAGTGTTATTGCATCGTTTGTCAACGTTTGGAAGTGTCCGAACTTCCAGAGTCATGCCAGGCTGTGTTGATCCAGCATCAGACTCGTGGATTGCTCATCTGTCAGTCTGAAAAGCAAACATTGAGCTCTTGCACTAGGACAGACAGGATTTAGTGGAGGGTAGAGCGACTTTGGCCATGAATCAGTCGGGCAAAGTTGCATGTTTGGCTCATTGCATTTCTGTCTATTTTCGGTGGCTCTGACTCACAGTATCCCATGGTTACCAAACACACAAGAGGCCAATGAGGTTTTGGCTGGCCAATTATCATGGCGGTGATGGAGGGCAAAAAAAATGAAGAGAACAACAAGAGCTAGCAAGAAATTGAAAGGGAAAGGGGGTATCAAGGGTTCTGTAAGGATGCCAAACCTAGCTTATTATCATGCAAGAGACGCTAATCTCGCCTGCCTTCTCTGTGTCTGTTTATCTGGTCTGAGACTGACTCGTCTCCTGCAGTTCTGGGCTTTGAGTGTAATGGTGTCCGCCAGGATTTGGTGCCTACTGCGCCAGACTGCCCAGTGGCCCTGCCAGAACTGCTGCTCTGTTTATAACAGATAGGAAGTGCTCATTAGAGGGCTCATAAGTCATTTATGACTGTAGAGATTTTTATTATCTGGTGAGGGACTCGCTGTCAACACATTGACACAATATGCTGTGGTGTATTTACACAGAGCAATGGCATATTTGAAATGTAAGACTACTAAACACAGTGTCCAGTTTCATTAATTTCTTTTTCTGATTTTAATTCAGTTGGATTGTGTATTTGACATTTGTTTATTTGTGTCAGATTATGGATTAAGTGATGGAAAAAGATTATGGCAGGAATTAGCTGGCAGCTAGTTCTCTGCCAGCCACTGCCATCATTTTTGATGATTTTCACCTAAATTTGACAACCCTCAGAATATTTTTGGCTCAGAATATATGAACTTATTATATATCAAAATAAAGAACCAACAATCTGCTTTCAAACAAAAAAGCATTTATTCTATCTTCATGTGTTCATGTTTTATACCCATGTAAATGCAGGTAGGTTTCATGAAAATGTACCATTTTATACAAAAAAAAATGCATTTTTCTAAAAGTAGTGCATTTTCAAGATATATAGTATATAATACACACACACTATATGATGACCTCACAAACGGCTGTCGTTGCGCCATCCAGGTGGATGCTGCACACTTTTGGTTTTGAGGAGATTCATCAACAGCCCCCCACCTCTTTTACATCTGTCAAACTGAATTTCTACAACAGCGCTGACATCCTCAGTGCTTTGGTTGAGCCAAAGCTCTCATATATTGTTGTTTTTTTTGAGGAGGGGCTTGAATATAGTACCATTTAGGCATATTAAAGGCCATCCAGGAAACCTGGCATTCAACAGTGGAGACTGTATCCTGTGGGCTGGGAGAGCCTGCAAATTCCTCATAGGATTAGAAACTGAAAGGTGATGTGGTTTCTCACAGTTGGGGTAAATAAAAAGGACACGGCTGGCAGAGGAGCGATACCTCATTAATGTCTGCTTCCCCTTAATTAAAATCTACTGATTGAATGATATTGGAGAGGATTAGGCCTAGAGATGACTTATGAAACACACGCACACATGCAAGTTTTCCCAAAGCATTCTGGGATATTTTACGTGATGGCTGTGTTCAGTAGATAAAAGTCTTACCTGCCTGAGCTCTTTCAGGAGCTGGTGAGGAGTTAAGTGCTTTATTTTTGGCTGATAAGAGAAGAAAAAAAAAACAGTGTATCCAGATAGTGAAAGAGGTTGGCAGGTCACCATTGTAAGGTTTGCCAATGGACTGCATAATTGTATATGGTCGTTTAACCTATCAAAGTTAGCTACTGCTGTTCTCAAAATGGTTTTAATGCCAAAATATTAAAAAGTCAACCAAACTGTATTTTCACCTCTGCCAGATATGACTTTACCTTTTTATTTTTGGCACAACTGTTAATAATTTTATGGAGAAAATGAGGTGAAGAAAAATGGGAAACATAATGTTGAAATGTTGCAAGCCTGTTTTGAGCTCGCCTGACTCAATAGGTTGGGGCACATGCACTAGTCAACATGCATTAGTACATCAGGAATGCTTTAGAGATTGAAAACTTCATTGCACCCTGGTGAGTTTTACAAGGGCAAGTAATATTTTTTTTCAAAAAATGAAAAAAATATGCTGGGTTTGCTCATAATATGTTAATGCTTTTATTAGTTAATCATTCCTGAGGTGACTAGATTTTACATTAATTAACAGATGCAGTTGTGATGTGTTATTTCTCTGTGGTGCATAGTTCAGCTCACATTCACAATTGTTTAAAGACAGGTCTTTCATCACTGATCACCAAGATGTCAGCTTTCAAAGGCACTCACATAAACTCTTCTAAACTGTTTTACCACATTTGTCCTTCCATGCATTTCTTTGGTTTATGTCAGAAATTCTTTCATTTGCTGTTCTCTGATCCAAACAAACCAGACTCCAGGAGTCTAAATTATTTTCTACTGATGTAATCATACATGTTGGTGCCATAGTAACATGACTTTTTCCAACCACACTTTAAACATTTAGAGGGTTTTTGTTCAATGCTTCTCAATGGTTTTTTTTGTTTGTTTTTTTTGTGTCTATTTTGTCTATTTTATGCAGTAAAAGTTATAGGTGCAACTTGTTTTTTTTAAAGGTACAATTTGAATTTGGTTTTTTTGGTTTCTTTCCTGTTGTGAGTCTGTTGA
This sequence comes from Danio jaintianensis, assembly GCA_903798115.1. Taxonomy (NCBI): domain Eukaryota; kingdom Metazoa; phylum Chordata; class Actinopteri; order Cypriniformes; family Danionidae; genus Danio; species Danio jaintianensis. The sequence continues at coordinate 6,564,703 of CAIGQV010019084.1, forward strand.
AATGCTGGGACCCCAGATGTAAACTAATCTGAAACCGCAGCATAGACTGTCTTACCCTCAGCTGCAGAGCTCTGAAATGGAAGTTGACCTGCTGAAAAACAAAACTGTGGTTAAACTTCATTACCGCCTGTAGCTGTTGGCTTTGAAAACAGGATGGCTTTACAGAACATATCCTAGTATCAAGTGCTGATCTTGCAATACGTTATTTCTAACAGACCAAACCACAAGTCTCAAAGGCTTGCACAATGGTGCACAGTATTATATGCTTTCAGTAGGTGTGGCCCACAAACTGAGAACTTGGCAGCAAAACAATAGTTGTTATCAGTAACAACATGTAGGTTCCTAGTTATAGTTGTTTTTTTGTATGGGGTGTGAATGTTTCTCTGTCAAGCTACCTAGTGTAAGAGAATGAAGAGCTTGTGAAGATTAGCAGACCTGGAAATAATAATGACCTGGAATGACCTGAAAATAATATTGGTCCATTTTCTAAATTGTCTTTCGTCTTTCTTTTTCAGACTTATGAGAGGCCTTATAAACTTCTGGGTAAAACTGAAAATGTGGTGATGGAGAACACAAAACCAAAGCAGTCTAAAAGCAACGACATTCACCACCTTGACTGGACAAAGAAGTTGGATACTGTTGGAGATGTAGCGTCCCAAAAGCAAAACAGGACAGAACCAGAAACAAAAAGAGAATCAGCATGCTCCAACAAGGGCCCTTTGCCAGAGCCCAGCACCCCATTCTTGAAAACGCAAGTTAAAAAAGCCACAGACGGTTTATCTGGAAGTCACTTTGCATCTGCCATGTCTTCCTCAAGCACTGACTCACTTGCAGCATCTTCAGTCAATACAGTAATGAGTCCCCCAACTGACTCATGTTTGTTCTCTTTTAACAAAGACAGAGGTTTGCAGGAAGTCACTGAGCAGGTTTTTGGGAACATCAAACGTAAATATGGAAGAAAAGACCCCACTAAAACCCCAATCACGCATAATTTAGACCTTCAGTGGGCCAAAAAATTGGAGAGAGATACTGAGAACCAAGATAGTGCTAAAGAGAAACAACCATTCAACACTGATAAATGTGCATTTGAAGAGAAGCCTGAGAAGCTAAGCAATAGGCTGGATGATGATAAGAAGACAACATCAGGATGTGGCACTCATTCCACAGATGAATCAAGGAGTAAAAAGCGAAGAAATCAAAAACTTGCTAAAGATAGCATGGCATCTGATGCACAAACCACACAGCCAGTTGAGAAGTCTGATAAAACTGACCAAGGGAGCACAAAACTTAAAGGGACAAAGAAAACAGTTGTCAATGCACCAAAACAATTTGGTGTTAACTTACAGCAGAGCAAGGAAGACATTGCTGGGACAGTGACTGATGATGTTGAGATGTTTCAGAATAGACCAAGGAAAACCCCAGCAGGAAGAACGAGATCAGTGATTGATGTCGACAAGCAAACCGAGGGTAGGCAATCAAAGGTCAAGGACAGGTGGTTTTATTTAAAGTCCCAGAACTCCTCTCCTCATAAAGACATGAATCAATCTCTGTCCATTGAAGAGCCACCCTCTGCCTTTCCTATTACTCCATCCAGCCCACTCTATACAAACACAAACAGTTTGACCGTCATTACCCCAATTAAAAAGAAACGTGGACGGCCGAAAAAACAGCCATTACTTACTGTGGAGACAATTCATGAAGGAACTGCAACAAGTCCAGTTAGCCCTATTGCTCACGATTCATCCAGCACTTCAAAAAGAAAGAAGCATAATATGTCAAAATTGGTGCAGTTGGCCTTTAACAAATCCCCTTCTGCACAGCAGTTAAAACTCAAGAAAATAGATGAAGAAGGTGTTCTTAAAAAGAGAACACCTAAGAAAATTAAAGAGGTCAAGATGCAGAACATTTTGAATGAACTTTTGTCCACTTCAAGTTCTGGCAATCTTGTCCCGAAGCCCAATGTTCCAGTTTCAAATGCCATGTCAACTGTGGCATCGACAATCGAGGCCCGTTTTGGCAAGCAAATCAATGTCAGCAAGCGTGGGACTATTTACATAGGCAAAAAGCGGGGAAGGAAGCCCAGAACTGATCTTCCGTCCCAGCAAGATGAGCACAAAGCCAGTGATAAGCATTTGTTGCTTAATTCCAGTCCATTTGAGAACCCACTAGTGCCTTCTAGTACATCATCCACAACCGGAATGCCTTCTCCCAGGGTCATGCATTCACTTTCTTCTCACTCTTCACCAGGTGGGGCAGCTCACCCTGTCACCACAGATACCAGCCAGCATGACCTGAAGACAATGCCAAATCTACAACCTATCAGTGCATTGCCCACAAAAACACATAAGGGCTTGCTCAGTAGTAATTGGAAGCTGTCTCCCCCAAGACTAATGGCCAACTCACCATCCCACCTGTCTGAAGTGGCTTCCATCAAAGAAGTCACATTGTCTCCAATTAGCGAGTCTCACAGTGAAGAGACAATCCCTAGTGATAGTGGAATTGGCACCGACAACAACAGCACATCGGACCAGACTGAGAAAGGCCCAGCATCCCGTCGGAGATACTCATTTGATCTTTGCAGTTTTGATGCCACTGAGGCAGCTGTAATAGAGGCAAAGAACAAAGCAGCCAGGGGACACTACCAGAAGCACGTCACAGCAGTTTCTGTCGAAAATGTTTTTGCTCAAGAGAGCTTGAAGAAGCAGAAGCATAGAAGGAAACGCAAGGCTCTTCAGAGCCGGGATGACTTGCAGTTTATGGCTGACCTTGAGGAACTGGTTAGTAAATTCCAGGTCTTCCGAATCTCCCACCGAAACTACAAATTCTACCATGAGAATTCCTATCCCAGCATCTTCCGTCTCAACTTTGACCACTACTATCCTATGCCATACTATCCCTACGACCCTCTGCACTATCTTCGCAGGAGCTCTGATAAGTCAAAGAGGAGGCGAGGCCGACCAGCCAAGTCAGATGAGCCAATATCAAAGATGCCTTTTATTCAAGGGTTTGGCTGCCCAGTGCCTGGTGGCAATTACTATGCACCCTACGCGATGCCTTACACATCCATGCCTCTTGCCACAAGTATGATAAACATGGGCTATTATGGTCAGTACCCTTCACCCTTGTACTTATCTCATGCACTTGGACCTACAGCCTCTCCTCTGATGAGGCCACCAGTCCCTCCACCAAAGTTCCACCCTGGTGCGTCCTCCAGTCTCTCTGCTTCTAGCAGACATAGAGCGAAGAGTATGCCACATGAGATGTCTTCATCTAGAATGAGCGACTCCCATCACCCTTCAAGCAGCTGTTTGGGAAGTGTCTGTCTCTATAAACGCAAGCACAAACACAAGTACAAACATAAAGAAGATCAGTACATCCCACAGAGGGAGGACCTTGGTGGGCTGTTCAGTGGAACCCAGAGTCCTGCCTTCCTCAGCCTCTTGAATGAGAGACTTGAGAAGAATTCCCTGTCCAAACTGAAGGACAAGCAAAGAAGCAAGAACAGCACAGACACTTCACCAAAAGCTTCCAGGAACTACTTTGAAGTAGACACTCTCTCGTCATTATCCTTATCTGACTCTCAGAATTGCAAACGCTCTCGAGGAGAGACACTGAACAACTTCCTGAACATCTGCACTAGACAACCACATGAGCGCCTGCGAGCCAGCCAGGACCAGCCTTTGGACTCGTTCAAGGGGCAGCACTTAGGGGGCGATGATTCTAGCATCCACATCAGGAGGCATAGCTTGGAGGACTTCACAGCATACAGAGAAGGAAGCATGGCATCTTTCCAAGGATGCAGTGAAGAGAGGGCTGAGCAGATGTACCAGTGCTCCAACACAGCTGTAGCAGGTAAAATATATATCTGTCTCTGTAAAATGTTAAATGTGTCTCCTGTAAAATGTTTAGACAAATGAAAGATCCATGCAAGATACGGATTCTATTGAACTGTTTTTGCTATAAATGAACACAGTTATGATTTACTTAGGGTTGATTAAATGGATACAAGTGAAATCGTCTTCTTTTATTAAGTACAAAATCTAGAGAAACAAATGTGCTTTCTGAGCACTTTGTATTCTGTTCTCAGTACATCTGGCAAGCAAAGTGTAATGCATGGATGAAGACAACTATAATTCACAAATTTCTCTTTCCTCCCTTTTTGCCCCTACCTGCCAATGTTTTTTTCCTAGAGATATATTATTCACACATTTTGATTTATATTCTACAGACATGCAATAAAAAACCTTGCCTCTTGTTAAAAGAGCTGGAGAGAAGCCAGAGGTTTAATGAATCCAGTCTACTCCACTGAAGGGGAATTGCAAGCCCTAGGCGCAGTTAGATTACATTTTCACTCCCCTAGGGGAACTATGAGGATGACTCACATTCTGGCTTATACCACCCACCTCCATGAATTAACTCGATGCTTCAAAGAGCTAGTTTGTTGTACTTAAACAGAGAAATATGACATACATTGCACCTAAGTGTATGTCTGTGTTGATTTCAAAGCACAGATTTAGATAAGCCTGTTTTGACAGAATTGCTTTTTTATGGCAGTCATATTTTTGACCAGTGGCATGATGGTTATCATGCAATAAATTGCGGCAAAATGAGGCTTTTATATGCTCTAATTTGCATTTAAGGTCATATCTCATTTACGATTAATTAGTTCTATTTGTTACAGATTCATGGCATGACGACAGCACCTTTTTTATAATAAGGCTATTAATCATTGTGATAGGAGGGTCTAGTTTAGAGCAGATTATATAAATCTAAAAGCTTTATATTTTGTATGTACTATGTCCCACTCAAGGGTGTGTGTGTGTGTGTGTGTGTGTGCGTGTGTGTGTGTGTGTGTGTGTGCTTGCGTGTGTCGGGGGGTTTAAAAGCAAAATAATCAACGTTATGGCTAAAGTAATATAAAAGTAATTCCCATCTTAAGGGCCTTTGTCGATCCTGTTCCTCGCTTTCTGCTCTTCATACTTTCCTGCCCCTACTCTACTGTCCTGTCAAAAATGAGAGGCATAAAAACCACTAAAAATATATATTTAAAAAAAGGTGTAATCTGAAATAAGAAATCTAAATAACTATACTGACTATAATTTTCATGTCATTTGTCATCAGTAAGCTTTATATCATATTTTTTTGTAGCACGGTCCGGTGTTCATATTGTAAATCAGGGTAATATTAATGTATGAAAGTATACTTTAAAACATGCAACAGGCACATATCAAGTTTAATGATCTTTATTTTTACATTTTAAACCTTATAAGAAAAATAAGGGAAAAACAGTGAAACTCTTAATTATCTAAAATATAAATAAACAAAAAGCAAAACAAGTGTTGTACTCCTATTATATTTATATTATGAAATTAGAACATAAACATGACAATAACATATCAAGCAGCAGAATCTGTTGAAATATCAAAATTATAATTAATAAATAAACAACAAATACTTCTATTTGTAACCAAGGTAGAAATTCACTGAAAACCACAACACTGACTATAAATAATCTACTCTTGCTGTTGTTTGCTAATTTTGAAAATGTGGTGTCTCACTCTATTCGCACCGTTTAATTTAAGCAAATCTGAAGTAGTATTATTTAATTAATCATCGCTATAGCTCCTGAGATGATTGCACATTGTGATGCTCGTGACTCACAACTGAACTGATCTAGTGCGAATGTCCCGAAGTTAGCACACAGTTTAAACAAAACGATACCATTTTGACAGGATTAATATGATGCTGGTAGGCTACTTCCATGCCACGAAAGCTCAGTCTTGCATAGCTTGCAAGTTATCATCTTCTTAGAGGCATTTAATGCAAAACTTTTTCATGCCTTGGAGGACTAGGGGCACATGCTTTTTTACCAGCAGCCAGTTCTGTAGCCTCCATTGCGTGCTGTGTATCTTGGCTGCATTCCAGTACAATTTTTTTTATGGCCTTCACTCGCTTACTTTCCTCCGTCTCATTCCCTCGGATGTACATCATTGATTACGTTGCATAAGTATCTTCTACTGGCGCAACATCTGAATGGGTTTAAATGGAATACCCTAAACCCTTGAGAACTTGGGAACTACTCTGTTGTGATGTCAAAATTGCATTGCATTCTGGACCCTATAGGTGCTGGAGTGGGCATATGAAGCAGATTCGCTCCCTTGGTCAAAATCGAGGGATCGAGGGTATGTCCATGTAAGCTTCCTTGTATATCTTTTTGGATTTTATCAATTAGTTGTTGCAGCCCTTGTATAAACATGCACTAAATAACATTTCATTATAATTTTTGGAAAAAAAGGTCATTAATTAGTTTGCATAAAATAAAATGTATTTTTTACTGAAAAGCTGTAAATTGTAAATCAGAGAAAGAGAATGTTTCCATAGTGTTCTCATTTTCTTTCTTCCATAGATGATACAAATGATAAGTTATGTTAAAAGTAATTTAGCAGTGCTTGAAATGCATTTCCTAAAATAGTAAACCAAATCACATTATTGACTCACAGGTACGTTCCACAAAGAATAAAATGATGTAAAAGGCTAAATAAACGTCTCCATTACACAAATCACCCTTTGACAGGCTCTTGAAAGTAATTCATCATATATCAGTGAACACATATGGTATGAATTGAAATTCTGATGAGGCTCTCAATGTACAGATCCTTCAGCTCTTTAAACCCACTTTAAGTAAAGCAGGCTTTAACGTAAAACGTAATGCCACTCATTTGCAGAGGATTTCCCTTTGATTGCATTGGATTCATCTGCCTACAAGTTCCTGCTCCTACTTAGACTTAGCTAGAAAACCCCTATTAAAGCCATTACTAATGCCAGTGCATGATAAGTTTTCAAGCAGGTCTGCTTAACAAGGAATTTGTGTATTACATGAGTAGCCTGCCTTGATAGTCGTCTAGAAAATTTGCAGGGGCAAAAAAAAAAAAGTGATCTTACACCGCTATATATTTTTTTTCCGTAAATCGTTTACCTTTGAACTGTGGAATTTCATTGCCATGGCAACAGGAAGTAGGCCTCCGCTAGTGTATAGAGCGGAGCTGTGGGGACAGCGGCGAGGCAAGTCCATAAATTGCTGCCTCTAATGAAAACATTGTGCACAGGATGCAGGTAGAGATTTCAGGGAATAAATGAGTTGTGACACTCCCTTTGAAAATGAATGTCTCTGTCCAATGATTTGTTGGCACTTGGGAAGACTCTGCAAGTTTCCCAGTGATAAACTGAGGCCAGAGAGGGAAGGGCTCATGTTTAGTCAGGCACACATTTTACTTTATTGAAACCAAATGGGCTGAAGGAGCCCATGCACAGCTGGTTAGTGACCCGTGCTATTTTTTTTATTTATTTATTATTTATTTATTTTCATTTTTCGGTTGCTGTTTTTTTTTCAAGCCCAAATGATCCCTGGTGATTGAATCATTATAATTAATAAAACTAATCACTAAGGGAATACAGTGTTTAGGTAAGCGCTGTGTGATTTAACATTGCACTTTAATGCCATAATGAAAAGATTTGAGGATAGATTAAGAATTGAGAATGAGTATGCGTATCGCATTTTTGAGTTTGCACAGGTGCACTCTTTAAGAGCGAAACCTGGAAATGCACAGAACGCCCCTGATCTCCAACATCTTCCACAATTACAGCTCTTGTTTGTTTTCATGGAAACCTACCTGATGGAGTGGCAATCAACAAGAAAAGAGCAAAAGAGACCTCTCTAGCGATATGAAACGAGTGCAGGGGAGATCTTAGATGTGGAACACACATTTTAGGCAGCTTTAGACTGTCTGAACTCATTTCAAACGAGACTGCCAGAAACCCAGCATTTCCTCTGGTCTGGGCTTCCTTCCAAAGCTCCAACGTGAAGTGTAGAGGCAGGAAATTAATGACAAATGTATCTGAGGCCTACTAGTTTATTACTCACATTTACAGACGCATCTATTCACTCTGAATGTGAATGCTGACTGTATTTCCCTGATAGACTGATAAGTGGGAGGTTCCTGATGTTTCCGCATTATGTGCATGGATGCAGTTATCCACATGTCAAGTGTTAAGTGAGCTGTTGCTTCACAGTCCTCTCCTCTCACTGGCTTTTTTTTTTCTTTTTTCTTTTCATGTGTTCGCTTATTAGCACTTTGCTCTATTAGACTGACAGCCATTAATGATAAACGGCATGACTCAATAAGCTTGGCTGTATCAGATCTGTATATACAGGAATATTTATATACCAGCTAATACAAATTAGCATGTTGACATGTTGGATTGTCACATCATTAAGCACAGAAAAAGTTTATCTATCTCAGTCTGGCGTCATACGTCATGCCTTCCTCAGGGGTCTTGAGTTTACTTTAGAAATATCATTGCTTCAGCTAGCGAGATGATGTGCAAATCAATTATGTTATAACAAACGACTGGCCAAATGTTTACCAGACTGGCCAAGCACATTTTTCACAATCAGTGTCTCGTTGTAGCTTGGATGGGAACCGTAAAAAAAATCCAGTTCCTGTTCCTCTTAACAATTCCAGTTCCCTAATAGTTCCGTTAATGATACTTTTAGGGAAACTAATGCAGTTCTGTTCCCAAATGACGGGATAATTTCAAGGATTATTTATTTCAAAACTTTCATGTAAAGGGCCTTTCTTTTTGTAAGACGAGCAGTATAAATGCAATATTATAACTGGTCTAAATTATAGACTATATTTAAATAGAATTTTTTTTTTTAACATTTGTAACATTTTTTTCATTTGTTCGTTATATTAACAAAACTCATTAAATACTGAGATCAGCATGCATCCATAAATACACACGGTTTTCCAAACGTCTGAGCCATAGTTTTGGTAGCGATAGTGTTTTTTTTTTTTAATCTTCTTAAAAATTGTGGTTTTTAATGCCTAGTAGTTTACATTTTATTAACACTGGGTTTTTTGGGGGTTTTTTACAGCTGAAAGGTAAGAAATGAATAAAATAAAAGACAAAACACTAAATTAACTTTATTTGGCTTTTTTTTTCACTTCCTAATAAACACTGTGCTGTTTAATAAACACACATGTCCAATGAAGAAAAAAAATGTGTAGCTTTTAGTGCCTTCTGGGTGGATCATGTGAAAAGTGTAGCAAAATCTACTAAATCGAAAAAGTGAATTCATTTGTTTGGGAGTCACGCTAGTTATACTGCATGTATAATTTACACATTAGATTCAGTGGTTTGCAAAGTTCAGTACTAAACCTCTTGACGTCATCCGAACATCATTCAATTTTTATTTGATTCTTTTTTATTTTTGAAAAGGTTACTCCTGGAGTAATATTACAATTTCCATAATTAGGGTGCAATATTTTATGTAAACGTTATTATTGTTATTTAATATGCATATGAAATTAAATATGTATATGAAAATGAAATTGAACTATTATTGTAATAGATGTAGACTTTGTTCCTGGCATAGAGTTAAATAATAAATAAATGGAGTATATTTAGATTTTTGTAAATGGAAACAGTTCTGAATAAGCTGTAGCTTGTTGTACTCATTGATTGATTTCTTGATCTGTTCATTTCCAGAGCCCAGTTCCTACAAGAGAAGGCACAAGCACATAGAAGTGGAGGAGGTCCAGTGTGACATGCGAAAAAAGTGTGCCTTCTCCAAGATCCTCACCACCAAGAAGAACCTGGATCACGTCAACAAGATTCTGAAAGTCAAGAGGCTTCAGAGGCAGGCCAAGACGGGAAATAACATGGTGAAGAGACGCAGAGGAAGGCCAAGGAAGCAGCTGCATTCTCTGGAGGAGGGATTGCTAGGTCAGATGCCAGTTCTAGAAAAGTGTGTGGACCTTCCTGGGAAGAGGAACCTTCACACCGGCCTGGTGCCTGCTCAGCTTGAGTTCTCCAATCACGACTCTATCACAGACGCCATCGAGTCAGTGGTAAACATGGCCAGATCCCAATTCAACCCACAATCCATGCAGGGAGGCAAGAGCTGGCAGAAAATTCAGCCCGAGCTCCAAATAGAGCGTCCAAACCGCAAAGGAAAAGGGAACAGGAAAGAAGAAGCTACTCTGGCATCTCATTAGAGAGGTGATGACAGTGCACTGTGAGTTAGCCTTGTGCTTGGGTCTTGGGTATCATTTCTCTAGTTCATTTTGATTCTACTGACACAGTTTAATGGGCATTCGCTGAGAACTTGGATCATGGTTGTGGTCTAAAGAGCTCTGCTTTCGGTTTGTACGATTCTATCACTTTTTTTTTATTATTATTATTATTAATGGTCTCGAGGAGACAAACTGAACATTTACTCTCCCAAAGCCCATAACCACGAGGATGTTGAAACTATGGCTATAGCTATAATCTACCAGCACATGTAAATGAACTTAAATGACGGTACTGTGCACTTTTTTTTTTCTTTTTCGTTCTTCATTTTACTCAAGCACAAAGCACAGATCTTTTGGCAGAGGTTGATTTTTCAAACAACAGGTCACTGGTAATTCACGCTTACATTTGCTTGCCTGCGCTCAGGTGTGTTTCAGGCATGAACTAATGGCAATACTTTTGGATGAAGCCCTTTTCAGTGATGTTTTGATGGCTATAATTTCACTGTACATAGCAACATATCCTACTAACATTTCCAGTTCAAAGTATTTTAGATCTACCTATACTGTCAGCATAACAAATCAAAAACAATATAAAGGTTGAAATGTTTTTTTGTTCTGTTCTTAACCAAATAGAAGTAGAAAGCTTGTTCAAATGGAGAAACATATTTAGTTGTGTAATCTTAACGAAGTGGAATCACTGCAGATCGAAGGCTTGTTGACGACAAAGGACATCAAAACGCATCCCAATAGATCACAACAGGCTCGATGAAAAATGCTACGGTTGCATTTAAAACCAACAAAGCACTTATTTATTTTCTTTCTTTTGTCTAGAACAAGTTTTTTTTTTTTTTTTTTACAGTGTCAGTGTTGGTTTTTCCACTTTAAGTAGGGAGCATCTGAATGATATTTTCAAGTTCTGACTGGAAAACAAGTTGTTATTCAGTCGCTTGACTCGCCTTCTCCAGAGTCTCTTTGAGAATGTGCCTGCTCTTGTTAACTAAACAATAATATTATGTCTATATACCTGTCAGTATTAGATATTCACATGACCAAAGTTTCAGTGTAGTCGTGTATCATAGGATAGATTGGTTTCAGTTTAGCTGCTTGTGTATAATACAATTGAATGGCGTGGTGGTGTGCTTATTTGTCGATTAGTCTGTCATTTGGATTGAAAAAATTTACGAACCAGAATGTACACTGAAGACTATTTAGAAGATTGTCCTGAACATAGGACATCACAAACTAATCAAATATATGTCCTACGCTATTTTAGACACCAGTTTAAATCAGGATAGATTTGAATGTGGTCCTAATTTGAATAGCTTTCCATTTGTTTTTGACTTTTTAGTTTTTCCATATATGTGCCTTATGTTTGTCTATAAATCCATAACATGTTCAGGTTCTGGGAACACTTGGGTTGTGTTTACACTTAGCAGATTTGGTCTGATGACAAAAAAACTCTGAAACGCAGTTTTTCTGTTACTGTGGTTCATTTGAATATATGTGAACTCACACCATCCGAACCATGGTACACAACAAACAAGCAGACCAAGACTTGTGAAAAGATGGGTCTCTGTCTGGTTACAAGTAAACAATTGCGTGAGTGATGTAATCTGAACCTTGATGTGCCCCAAACAAGTGGACTGAGTTTGTGGGGTCTTGGTCCACTTCCAAACAATCTCTGAAGCAGTTCGACTGAAATATGAACATGGCATGGACCAAAGACATGTAAACAAGCCAAAAGCAGGACATTATTTCAAAAGATGCCACAATAGAAAGGACAGAATGCTTAGCTGTTTTTTCCTTATCATAGTCGCAATGCGACTGTACTGTAAAAACAAATTATGGTAAAATAAATGGCAACTGTGGTTGCCAGAATTTTACAGTTAAAATTGTGGTAGAAACAGTAAAAAAAATAAATAGTAAACTACTGTATTTCATTAATTTATACTGTATTAATAAACCAATTTTTGGAAGTACTAACATCTACACAATCAAAACACAACCAAAAGCAAGTGTTAATGAGATGGTTGCTCATCAATGCTCATCAAAAACAGCTTATCCACAAGCAGAGAAACATACAGTTCAGAAGGTGATACACATTCATGGTAAAACACACAACACTAAAGTAATGTAGTAAACATTATTTATTGACGTCAGATGTAACATAAACCAAGAATGTACATCACTGATGAGAAACCCCCCCAAAAAGAACCATAGTAATGTCAACAACAAAAAAACATAAAAAGTGTCAATTCTGTAAAAGTCAGTTTATGGGTATTGAGCATGAATATTAAGGAAACTTAATCAGCTAACAGAAAACTTAAACAGGTAACAGATTTTGTAGCCATTTAACATTTTTTTACTATTAAAGTGCAGGCATGGGAAACCGCAAATTCTTGCAGCACATCTTTGTTCGTTGTGTATTTTAGGTTCATTCTTAAAAATGACTAAATTTATTTTGGACCAGACCAAAAAACTACAAGTGTGAACACACCCTTAATGGCAGGATATCAATCTAGAATGTCATAACATAGTTTTTTGCAGTTCTTGCTACAGTATAATAGGCTTCATTATTACTTACATTTATATACAGTTCTGTGACCAGACAGCATATCTAGTACATGTCAAAATATCTCTATAACCAAGCACGTGCGGGGTTTTCGAAATGAATACATGCTTATTTACTATGCATCAGGTTATTGCTGTGAATCCATTGATTCTTTTGTAAGCTTTCTGTTAAATGAAGTGGTCTTACAGAAATGTTAAATCTGAACAAATGAATAGTGCTAAAACTGACTATCATTTCTTTTGCAGCTGTCTAGGGGAGGGAAATCAGCCTCTGAGCAGTGCAGCCTTAATCAAATGTTCAATTCATCAAATTGTCCCCTGTAAATAGTCCATTAGTTGCTGTATAAGCTGCGTGAATCATGCCTAAGAATCATGTCAATGTGTTGCACTCTCACACAGTTGTCCGAAGCAGGATGCAAATAGTGGCTTGACATGCCATGTGGTGTTACGAACCATCATGAAAACTTGCAGTGCATTAAAGCTAAAAGAAATTATATAT
>CAIGQV010019084.1:6578251-6598404 GCA_903798115.1 Danio jaintianensis
TATGCCGGCAGCTAATTTGCCTCCGCCAGTTGAGCTGGAACTTTTGTAGGATGTGTGTCCATTTGTGCTGGTTTCGCTAAACACCTGCAAACATTGCCAAAAATGTTGACCTTTTGTTAGTGCTTTAAGCACCGAACGCTATGTTTTAAAACAAATGAAATGTACACCGTAGCAGTTTTCTGAAACATGATCATAGACAATTATAAACGTGGCTTTGGTAACAAGGCCTGGCAGCTCCAATTTGCTCGGCTTCTGTGCTTTTAAAATGCCAGATATATATTTTCTCCACCAGCTGATAAGTGGTGCCTTGTGAAGTTGCGTGTATTTTCTTATGTTCCTGCTTCTAAACGACAATATTACCTAGGTCACCGAGAGAATGTCGTCCACTCAGATGTAGTATGGTATTTTTCGTTTGTATCGCTATTAATGAAGTTACAATACAAGTGAAGTGTTAATCGAAAGTAATATCCCTGACGAGGACACAACGGAAGCTCTTATCGCTCTTTACATTTGAATTCATACACACATGCGGTGTAATGACCATTTGATTTCTGCATGCTGATTTTGATTGTGTGCATACAACATTTTGAAGAAGACGAGAAGTATTTCGATTTGAATAAGATCTTATACATCGTTTGATATGTTTTTTGTAATGGATTTTAAATTCATAAAGCATTTTGTACATTGTATGGATATTAAAAACAGCAAATAACGGACGTATATAGAAAAGAATAAATACTGATATACACAAACATATGCATTGTACATAGAATGTATGTGTACACGTTCATGTTTTGTGCACCTGTGTATACAGACACCTTTATAAATACAAGTACTACGCTGTACATATGTACATACATGTAAGCTTGCATGTGTTTGGTCATGTTTGCCGTTCATGATCTTGTAGTTTTATTTTTTTATTTCTTCTTTTTCTTACTGTAAAGCTCATTTTTTGTGCAGCCATCTCTGGTGAGCAGCATTGAGCACTTCAAGTACAGTCGATCTTGTTCATGTCATTCATTGTGCAAAAAATAATAAAATGAATTTATCGAGAACTCACTTCAGTCTCTTTGCCTTTTTTTGTGTAGTTGTTGACACCTACTTAGCGGGCAGTTTGTATTAGTTAAAGAATGTAACACCTTGAAGCATAACATCCTGTTTACCGCTCCATTTTTTTTTTTTCAGTGCTTTCAGGTTCAAGAACTGCTTTACCCGTTTTGATGTGTGATGGGGAATATTGTCCTGCATGAAAATTGCTCTCTGATTGGGTAATGAATGCAGGGATGGAATCGGCTTGTTGCTGAAGGAGCTTCTGAGAAACATTTGCTTTCATTCTGTCATGTATATTTAATAAGATGCTCAATTCTTGTGGCAGAAAACATCAACCCTGAACCCATGACTTTTCACCTCCACCTTTCACTGACTTAAACACGTCAGTCTTTCCCCCGCTTCGACACATCAGATCCAAATAAATTAAACTTAGGACCAGTTATCTGTACATACAGCCAAGATTATCATAAACTAAGACTAAAACTTGGTAAATTGAAATAAAATAATACAAAATAACAATAAATGAAAAACTAAATTAAACTAAAAAAGGCACTGCATAACTAACTGACATAAAATAATAATTAGCAAGAATAATAAGGGTTTTTAAAATGAATAAGCACTTTTTATGGAATTACCTGTAGATAGCACTTTTACAGATAAACACATAAATCAAATGCATGGTTATTCACAAAAACATTTTCTGTATAGATATAAAACGTGTTCTAATTGTTCATAACTTGCCAAAAATTTTAATTGAGGCCCGATTAACATACATTAACACAAACGATCTTTAATATGAAGGCTTTTGTCTTGATTCTTTTTTTTTTTTCTACATTTGCCTCGTTCAGTGTCTGTTCAAACAATTATTTTATTTATTGTTATTACTAAGGTTTGCACAAACACTAAACTTGACACTGGATTTTCTGTTAACTGATAAATTAGAATTACTGAAACAGAGACTACACTGCAAAAAAACACTTGTCTTAGATTTTTTTGTCTTGTTTCTAGTCTAATATCTAAAAAAATGTATATCAAGAAGCATTTTCTAGACAAGCAAAATATAATGTCTTGTTCTCAGAAATAATATGCCAATATTAAGTGAGTTTTTCCTTAAAACAAGCAAAATAATCTTGTTTTTCCTTTTGACATAAGATTATTTTTCTTACCCCATTGGCAGATTATTTTGCTAATTTTAAGGAAAAACTCACTTCATATAGGCATATTATTTCTTAAAACAAGACAATATGTTTTGCTTGTCTAGAAAATTCTTCTTGATTTAAGATTTTTTTTGCCATTTGGACTATAAACAAGACAAAAAATCTAGGTAAGAAAAGCATTTTTTTGCAAGAAATGTGTGCACAAAATAAAAACTAACACAACCATTAATAAAACAAACTAAACGGAAATGAACAGAAAATTCAGAAATGGTGTCAAAATGAATTAATGAATTAATAAAATGAATTAATTATTTAAAAAATCTCCTGAGGAAAGGTCAGTCTGGCCTTCTGATTTTTATTTATTTATTTTTATTTATTTATTATTTTTTTTGCTCAGTTAGTGACCAAACTCAGTCTTTGCATTGTAAAGATGCGATATTCTAAAAATCCTCACTTTAAACAACCAACTACTCTTGCTGTGTATGAAAGGGTCCTTCTTCTGAACAACCTGCTGTTGGATGGTTTCAGTCACTTTAGAACGCCTCGCCATTTTGTGAAAACTGGAAAGTTATGCTGACAGTTAAATTGTTTATTGCATATTTAAGAAATTTAACAGCAAATTCCAGATTAACACCAATAGTTAGCTAGGGGCTGCTCTTTACTGCTCAGTACACTTAGCATAACTTCAAATAGGACTAATCTGGATAAAAACAGGACGAAATTAGAATTTTGGAAATAGTTTAGCAATTATTTATATAGATATATAATAGCATGTGCTTTAACTTAGCACAGAACTGCAAATGCACATTTAAATGTCAAAAACACCACAGTGAAAGTGTGTGTGTGCAGATGCTGTTGATTGATCATCTTCCAAACCTGTAATTGGTGTCAGTGTGCAGTTTAGCAGAGGGAATCCCCGCTCATCAGCCTCACACAGTCGCTCTCGCTGCATTATTACAACACTGCACAGTAGAGATAAACGGATTGGCCCGAATCGCAGCCGTTGGTTGGTGAAGGCGAACTGAAAAGCATCTAACCATAGGCCTGTGCCTCTGTAAAAATTCCTGTTGCCATGGCAGCTGGGTGAACTGCCCAAATATTCCAGCACTCTGCTTGGCTTGAATAAAATGTCTCAAGTCGGGCTGGTGGATGCGCACGTCTGCAGCTTCCTCAACATTATGTGTAGTGCGGAAAATGTGAGAGTGTAATTTCTGCTGAAAAGTCATAATTGTTGTTTAGAATGGAAAACAGATGATGGGCTCTGGCTATTAGAGGTAATGGGTTGCAGATGATAACGAGGGTTGTTTGTGTGAATCATGTTGGCGTGACTCATCTGTGGCACTACTGCTATGCGTGCATCGCTCTCAGCGTGCCCATGTTGGCCCTCATTATGTGAGCTGGGACTTGACATACCTATAAAAAGAGGAAATAAACAAGCCAATGTCATTTGCCTTCTCCTAACTGTACTTCAACTGCTGTCAGCGTCTTGACATCGACAGCGCCCGAAAATGTCTACCTAGTCTGAAATATTTGCAGTCGTGAGCTTTCTGACCATAGATAGGCCTATTTATAGGGTTTTTTCCAACTAATCTACTTGAAGAAAAAAAAAACATTTGAAAAGCAATTAATTTACATAACTGACAATGTTTATATAGTTTTGTGGAAGTATTGACCTTATTCTTCATAAATGAGCGGGCGTCGCTGAATATTTTTGGCTTGAGACTTCCGGTCTCATTCACTTCCATTGAGTTTTAAACGTTAAAAACAGCTTGTTATGCTGCTTGATGTTGCAAACTGAAATTTTCTTATCATATTTTCCTGCCTATTACAGTATATATAGTCATGAACACAATTGTTTGTAGCCCAAGTAGATTAACGGTTTTCTACCATTTATTATTCCTAGTCATTTTTCCCATTGGCAGCTTAATCGGAAGTTCCAAACAATCACAGAAAAACAAGCGCACTTCTGCATTGCAGAATAAGGTCAATTTAATAAACTGTGATTCCAAAAGTATCTCTTTCTTATGGTATAAAAACAAGGCCCTGTTGAGTACGATCCTTGAATGGTCAAAGACTGCTGCGTTATTGTTAAAAAGACTGCAATACTATACAAGGGCCTATTAATACTGTACGTTTTTATTTACGGTGCATATTTTATTGTCCATTTAGGCCTTCCGCACACTCTGAGGCAGTGGGTTTCAGTCAACAAAATTGTCTCTTTGAAAATTATGCCCAAAGAGGATACATTTGAAATTGCAGTTTTTTGTGTGGACTGTGAGAAGAGAGGCTTTCGAAAACCATGCCACATTTTTTTGTTGTCATGTGATCAATCAGCAACGATGGTAGACAACACAGGTGGTGAACGTGCTGCTCCACCTCCACCTTTTTGTTTGTCTGTCTGTTAAAAGTCCGCATGAACCAGAAGTTGCTGAGACTTTTTTTCAGTATGTTACTTCCAACTGAAATGGGATTTTGAGTAGGTGGCGGGGCTTTCTTTTTTTGTGCATCATTCTCTCGTAGCAAACTAATGATAAAAGGGGGCGTGGTTAAGAATATCATGGCTGAAGCCGTCAAACTGACATCAACAAAGAAGGACTGCCACTCCAAATGGGGAAGCCAGACTTGATTAAAGCAAACTTTTTTTTTTTTTCAGCTAATTAACTTGCACGGATTCATTTCACCTAAAGAATAACTATGTGCACTAGCAAAATAAACATGGTAAATTTTGATCTCACACAGACTTAACAAAACTCAATAGCTCTCCTCAACGTATTGCAGCAATGTTTTAAACAGTGCAAAGTAAATAGGCGGCAGGCCAAAATGATGCAGGTAGAAGCTCATTCTTTACTCATGCGCAGTTCAGGAGCGTGAACGTTTTCAGAATGTTTCTGTGTGGATGACCAGCACTTGGGAAACAACAGAAAACGAAAGTGTGGGCACAAAGCGTTTTGATGCAAACACCATTTTCAAATTTGTCTGGCTTATAGGCCATTTATAAATGTTCAATTTCATTTTTTTTAAGTTACAATTTTAAAATGAACTTGCTGACCAAAAATTAGGAAGCATTTTCAGTTCGACCTGAGCATCTAGCGTGTACACAATATATCATACACTTTAAAAAATGTTGGGTTCCATGCAATTCGATTTGTGTTGGGACAACATGATTGAACATAAAACATCAAGAATTGTGTTGTTTCAGCTCATTTAAAATAAGTGTTTTGAACAAACAGCAAATGTATTTTTTGAGTGTAGCATTGCTGACTTATCATCACACAAAGAGACATGCATAAAAAGTTACACTTGGCAGTTTAAATGACCAGCTGCACTGCCAAATTATGGGGATTTATATGGATGAACAGCAGTCTTGTTTCCTTAAAAATATTGTCTGTGTTAAATTTGTTTGCTAGGCTATGATAGAAATTTGTATTTTGTTCCAAATCGGAGACGTTTGTTTAGCTCTGAATCTGGCATAGGCTACATGTCTAATTGGTGTAGTATGTTACAATTTCTATTTGATTAACATATTAAAACATTCTGAACATGCCTTTTTGGTCGTGCAGTATGGATTGAGATATTGTGAAACATTGTGGAAAAGCTGTGTTTAAATGCAAATGCAGTAGCGTAAACGGAGCCTGTGTATGTGGTGCGGGACGCTGCTTTTTATGATTGGCAGCTGGCAGGGCAGCAGCTGCGGTTGCTACGGTGACAGGCTGACTTGCAGCAGTTTGGCTGGTGAATGAAGCTGTTAGTGTTTGCAGGAGGAGGACGTGACGAGGGTTTTAAAACACACTCACGCTTTGCTGATTTACATGTCAGAGGATCATACTGTCTCTCCTTCCCCTGGGAAACCGTGAGTCACAGGGATGAACGCCCTTCGTGCTCTTGCAGGAAGATGAAGTGTGAAGATGGATGAGATCAAAGGTGCACGATCATGATAGAAACGAGAGCATCAGATTTCAAACTAGCAAATTATAGACCCAACACAGATATTAATATTTTATACTGAAGTCTATTAAATGATTTAATGTTATTATTTAATGAATAGAAGAAAAAAAGATTTGGTACTTGATTTAATGAGGAGTTACTGTCATTTTGTTTTATATACTATATATCTCATGTATGTTTGTAAGAACCGTAATATACTGTGTAGGCTATATATTATTATAAACATGCTGTTATTCTATTTTATTATTCAGTTTTATTTCTATTCATTTCTTATTATTTTCTTTTTGTTTATTAATAATTAACTAATAATAAAAAATGTTTAATAATTTCTTTTAAAAATAATTAATAAATAAAAATATTTGTATTAAATTGCGTTTGCTGTTTGTTCAAATTACGTATTTAAAATGAGCTAAAACGTCACAATTCTTATGTTTTTTGAGGACAACCTAATTGTTTTATGTTCAATCCACTTAAATTTCTAAAAAACTAATAAGCTAAGTTAATTCCTTCATGTTGTCCCAACACAAATCAATTATGTGGAAACCAAAATTTTTTTAATTGTTGGCATGTCTTCTATGAGTATGTTTTTGATATTTATAGAGCATAAATTATCACCGTAAATAAAATAGGTCACTTGCTCACTCTCCTTTGGCTTAGTCCGTAATTTATCAGGGGTCGCCACAGCAGAATGAACCACCAATTACTCTGGCATATGTTTTATGTGGCAGATGCCCGTCCAGCCGCATCCCAGTATGAGTACATTAACTCGTAAACCCCAGTGCTGAGAAACACCCATGCATTTTCATTCACACACACTTATACACTACTGCCAATTTTAGTTTATCCAATTCAAAAAAAGAATACAAAAGCCGAGGACTGACAAATATTACTCCTTCAAATGGTGTTCAACCTTTCAGCTTTCTGCTTATGTAAGAAAATGACTTCTTTTGAAGCCATCAGTCATACTTGAACTCTTTTCCTTGTACCATTTTTCCTTCAAGACACTGTGAACTTGAGATTTACTTTCTTGTAACTTAGATTTTTTCCCCCTGTGTTTCTCCACAGTGCCTCCAAGTCTTTGATTGCTCTTCCCGAGAGCTGCTTACAGGAAAGCTCTCCCAGCAGAGACTCAGGTTACTGTTTAGTAGAAAGGCGCTTTTATTCACAGTAATTAGTGAGGCGAACTCGAGGCTTGGAGCAAAGCACGCAAGTCTCTTTCTCCGGCTCGTTCTTTCCAAACATACCAAAAGGATCTGAAAGGTTAGGTCCTCAGATGCAGAGGTGAGACATTTTTCCTACGGCACAGCTCTTAAAACATTATAACTACACTGTTATGGTAGTGTCGCATGTCTGTTTTGTTTTGGAAACACTTCACTCTCCCAGCTTTTCCAGACATGTGTGTAGGACTCGCTCTGACAAAAAAAGATTACATTTTTTTTTAGATCACTTTAATGAATACTATTATGAGTGTGCATTACAGTTACTGCCAGTAGGTGGCAGCAATGGTTGATTCATTATTTGTGTTTACATCAAAAACTAAGCAAATATTTGCATGTGCAATGTTTTTATTTGTGCAAGAAATGCAGGAAACATTCACCTAGTGAGAGTGAGTGACATCTTCATACACTACAACATTTAATTTCTTTCTGTTATTATGACAAATTCCAAAGGGCTGCTTTTTTCACCCCTTAAAGACTATTTGGGAAGGAAACATCATTAGTAGAATATTCCAAAGAACAGTAATCATCTGAATCTCTTTGCGAGGAGCCCTTCTATAAGCCAATTAAAAGTCCTGTGAAGTACTTTGAAATGTGAATTTTTTTATTCAATATCTGACGTAATCTCAACTGAAACATGAAGACCGGGCGGGACATAGAGTAGCTCCTCCCTTTTTTTTAAATACAACCAATCCCGTTTTGTTTTTATCAAAGCTCTGCCAGTGAGAGTGGTGAGATCAAATGCTTCAAATGAAAAGCAAACGAGAAGCGTCTTGAAGGGGGCGGGACATGTCAGATACTGACATTTGATTGGTGAGAAACATTTAATTTGACCAATATTTGATTGGTGAGAAAATTTCAGGAGAAATGTAAAAGTATAAGGTAAAAAAAATCTATCCATTTAGGCGGAAGTGACAAACTAAGCCTTGGAAGTTTATATCGTTGTTTATATGTTTATTATAGCTTATATATTCATTCATTCATTCATTTTCGGCTTAGTCCCTTTATTAATCTGGGGTCGCCACAGGGGAATGAACCGCCAACTTATCCAGCATATGTTTTACGCAGTGGATGCCCTTCCAGCTGCAACCCATCACTGGGAAACATCCATACAGACTCATTCACACACATACGCTACGGACAATTTAGCTTACCCAATTCACCTGTACTGCATGTCTTTAGACTTGTGGGGGAAACCGGAGCACCCGGAGGAAACCCACGCCAACACGGGGAGAACATGCAAACTCCACACAGAAACGCCAACTGACCCAGCAGAGGCTCGAACCAGCAACCTTTTTGCTGTGAGGCGAACGTGCTACCCACTGCGCCACCGTGCAGCCTAGCTTATATATATATATATATATATATATATCTTTAGGACTAACTTATACTACCATCTAAAAAAAACTTTATTTTAATTTCACAGGAGCTTTAACAGAGGCAACATTGATTTATTGATTGATTGATTGATGGATTGATTGATTGATTGCAAAGTGAGTGACATACTCAATAATGGTAGTTACACTTAGGATATTATCATTTACAACAAATGTATACTCCTAAACTTAATATGATCTTACATATGAAATGATAATCATGTGTAATTTTCATACTATATGCGAGGAAATAGTGATAATGCAAAGCTTCTGAGAGGTCAGTTCACTAGCACTGAGTGAAAACTGACCATAAGCCTCTCTGAAGAAATAATTGAATGTTACGACTGTGACATTATGTAACGCCACTGCAGTCAGAGAAGAAGGTCAAACGGTACTGTTCATGTTGTTAGGCTTCACCACAGTGATAAGTGTTGATTTTATTTTCTCCTCTTTACTTCAGGCCAAAGTGATCTTCTCCTTTTTGTTGTTTTGGATTCTTATATAACCCTCTAGAGATTTCTTATCATGTAGGTTACTTTATTGCTCTCGGTTCCATAAACACTATTTATGGAATATTCTGTATTCATTATGATCAACTAACAGAATTGTTTGTATCATAATATTAATTAGCACAAAAAAACTTCTTAACTTTTCTCTCATTTCCATAACTTTATTATACTGGGTTATTGTATAAGGCAACCTGGAAGTGTCGGAACATGGAAGTGGGTTGAAATGGATGTAAACATACTGTAATATTTATCATTTCAGCAGTATAGCATTATATGATAGTGGTTGCCATGACAATATAATGCCTAAAACCCCTAATCAGCCAAAACAATTGCAGCTTAAAGTTTATTATTGTTGTTGTTATTTTTTATTTATTATTAAGCTTCATTTTTGTTTTAAAATGTTGACAAAATTGGCCCAAGTCAACCCTGAATTAAAAAAACAAATCCTATATTATTTATTTATTTAAACATTGTTTAAATTAATTAAACTAAATTAGTAATACAAGTATATATTTCACTGAGAGAAAAATATTTATTTATTACATTTTTTGTTAACCATTTACATACTGAATTTTAACAATAAATAATGCACAATAATTAATGTATGATAATGTAATATAATCTTCACATTTTTGCTGTAATTATTTTATAATGCTATCTACTACTCCGTATTTTTAAAAAAAGTTTGTTTATTTATTGTTTTTATTTATGAATTAATAACAGCACGCAACTAATGCATAATATATATGAATAAAATTACTTTCTAAAAATATAAAAAGCTTTACATTTTGGTTTTTAAATATTCCAAAGTTTGACCCCGTTCACCTTGATTTTTTTTTTCCAAACAAAGGATGCACCTAAAAAAAATGTTTGAGCTCATTTGAGCTTAATTTGTATTGAACTTTTTTGAATATTCTTTGAAACTGCAATTCACGAAAGTGTATAAGAAACATGAGGAATTAAAACAGGAAAAAAAACAACCTGTCTCATAAAGAGTCTTCTGTCCACCCATCAGAGCCTCAGGATTTCTTTTTTTATTCATACCCAAACTCTACCTGACTGTTCACAGCTGGTTTCATTTTCCCGCTCCTTGAGAAACTGCACTCCTGTGCCCCAGCAATAGCACATTATTGTAAACATATAATTTCATAGTGAAAGCAGCTCAGGTTGTTGGCTGTTTGCCGCCATTTCATTTAGAGTAAAACTGGGGAAGTTGCCAACATCTGCTCTATGTCAGTGTTAAGGGTTTCTAACCATTTGCCCCTCAAACTGCCAGTGTGAGGAGACAACGCAGGTTTTGGGGATTAATCAAGGCAATGCATTAATTGTGAAGGCTTTGTGTTCAGTGCCATGTAAAGCAGGTTAGATTAGAAGGTGTAGTACTAGTGGTCCTGTAAGTGTTTATTCATTGTAGAATCACACGAGACAGTGAGTCAAATGACTTCATGAAAAAGGGCTGCATTGAACACATCTGGCGAACTTATAGTGTGCTGTTTGGCATTCAAGTTTAGTAATACTTAGTAATACTAGTAGCTACTTTTATTGAATATTATGTGAAGCATTTAATGAAAAAGAAAATATTCTGAAGACATTTCTGAAACCGTTGGCCAGTGACTTCTTTTAGCTACTGTCGACGTCAACGATTACTGCACTGAAAAAACTTATTCATTGGATTTACTAAATTGTTTTTAAGGTAAGTGGTTGCAAACAATGTATATGGGCTGAAAAGTTAAGTTGAACATTACTAAATATAGTATTGGTAAATATATATTTTTTCCAGTATGGTTTCCGTCCTTCTTCAGAATATCATCTTTTGTCTTTAACAGATTTAACATCTGACTTTAACATATATTATGTTTCTATTTGTTTATTTATTTATATTACTATTGTGTAATATACAATAATTAATGAATGGCAAAGCTTTATAAAAATATATAAAGCTTTTCATTTTTAAACATTCCAAAGTTTGACCCCAGTCACCTTGATTTTTTTTCAAGCAAAGGAAATCCTTTTATGATTTATTTCATAAACTCACAGAGTTTTATAAATACATTCTCTTCAAATTTTGGTTTTGAATATTCCACAAAATTATTTAACAAATTATTATAATTATGGTTACTTTTACTGTATATTATGTGGATGTCAACAGTTGCTGGTTGTTGTCTTTCTTCAGAATATCATCTTTTGTGTTCAGCAGAAGAAGAAAAAAACATACAGAGGTTTAGAAACACAAGAGAGTGAGCAAACGATCAAAAAATTTTTTGGGTGAACTGCAAAAAAACATCAATTTATTGCTTGTGCACACATAACATACAAGCGACTGAATTTGAGTTGGTGTCAAGTGTATGTCCTTCTTTGATCAGAAGTATAAAGAAGTTATGTAATGATAATGAACATCTAAGTGCTGTTTACGCTACTAAGAATGGTGTCAATATGAATATTTAATGTGCAACACTAGCTATATAAATCTGGAATATTGACTGAAATATCCCATAACACATTTCCAAATAAAGCACCGTTTCCATACAATGAGTCAAAGAAAGCAAAATCGTCACTTTCAGATAAACAATTGTGTACATATGTTTGTTTATGCACATTTGCAAAATGTATGCGCATCTTGCTTTTTATTAAGCATTTTTATGTGATATTCCAATGTGCCTAAAAATATGTAGATGGGAATATAGATACTTATAGTTATGTGCTGAAATAAAGACCACAAAAATGACAGTGGCAAGAAAATAGCAGTAAAGGAAGCATTTGATCCATATAAATATACGTGAACAAGCTGTGCAATTCACCAACATCATGTTGACAAAAGAGGTAAATAAAATGATTATAAAGCACATTTGAGACTATAGATTGTATAGATCTGACTATGTGAAAGTTATTTAAATTCATTCATTCATTTTCCTTTGGCTTATTTCCTTTGTTCATCAGGGGTCGCCACAGCGGAATGAACCACCAACTTATCCAGCATATGTTTTACACAGCGGATGTTTTAGTTTTATTCAATTCACCTATACCGCATGTCTTTGGACTGTGGGGGAAACAGGAGAACCTGGAGGAAACCCACACCAACATGGGGAAAACATGCAAACCCCACACATAAATGCCAACTAGTCCAGCCGGGACTCGAACCAGCGACCTTCTTGCTGTGAGGCAACAGTGCTAACCACTGAGCCACCATGCCGCCCCTTATTTAAATTAATCCCTTATTTCTGTGATATTATAGTACAAACTGGCTCGTTCTCCATTATATTTAACATTATAAACATTTGTTTCTTTTGTGGTGTTTCATATTTTCCTGAAAAAACCTCCATCATAAGAAAATGGAAATCAAATCAATATCAAATAAAGCTTTTTTTAGAAAACCTTGGAAGTTGTTCAAGGTCTCGTTTTATATGTTACAAGCTGTTCACAAATATTTCAATGTGTCATGTGATTTTAAATATGATTTTAGTGTGGACATTTTTTTTTTTACAAACCTTTTCTGTGTAAAGTTAAAACCAAATTTACATGAACAAATTTACCGCTCAAATAATTATTGCTTTAATAAAATTAAAAAGTTTGGATTTTAAATATTCCAAAATTGATCCCATTTACTAATTTTTGCAGTTATTTAATTATGTGAGCAATATTTTAAGTTAGGGGTAAATATTTGTATTTATTTATAAATGCACAAGAAAAATGCCAAACATTTCTATCAAGTTGTATACATTTTTAATTATTCAGAATATTGGCCCCTTTCACCCTAATTTTTATTCATTCTTAAAACTAACCAAGAAGCATTTTAAATAAAGGAGATTAATTAATAGTGATAAATAATGCTTAATAATTAAGGTGTTAAAAATTTGTTTAAAATATTTTACCCATTTCTTTAAATCTAAATTTGAATAATTTTTGCTAGTCCTAAACTTGAGGGTAAATTAATTCAGCTTTTTACTAAAAATGTATTTTTGTGTTCCTTACATATTAATATTTTGAACAGATTGAGGATGATGAAATTATTATTATGACTATTATTTTGTGCTATCTGGTAAATTCATATCAGGTAAAGTTTGCAGCCCATCTGATCTTACAGAGGGGTCAGTTGAATATAGATATTTACTGGGATGTTGAAGGCTTAAGGACAATAAGCTTTATTGTCACAATGTTGCTGTGTTAAAATGAACAGTGTTAAAGCTACCTATTGCCACAGCCGTCTTTTTATTTTTTGTTGTTGTTCTTTGTACATCAGTAAATATCGAAAAGAGTATTGTTGACATCGTGACCGTTGAGGGATTTTAAACAAACAGTCACTTATAGTCACTTTGACAAGCAAACAGCAGATGTGTTTTCAGAGATATCATGCTAGAGACCAGTGGAGTGTGGAGAGAACATCCATATGTGTTTCTCCTAAAAACAAATGTTGGACTTAAAAACATTTAATTATTAAGTTAAATATTTCAATGTAGCATGTGGAGAAAAGATTGGTGTTGCATTTAAGACTCTTTCAGACCAAAAATAAATTAATTAATTAAAATGTTAAAGGTATAGTTTTAAAAAATTGTATGCCGAATATCAGAGTCCAAACCAAAAACTTGGAATCACATGCGAAAAAAAATTTATCAGATAAAAACATGAACAGCCTTACTGTAGAGAGCAGCAGGCTTGTGGAACTAAAAGTCCATTCATTTTCTCCAATGGTAAACCGATTTTTTAAAACCTTTTTTAAACTGATAAGCCATTAAAGACAGACCAGGATGTAAATCAATTGTATGTTTTTGTTGAATCACTTTTTTTCTAATTAATTTGACTTTTTTAAACATTGATTTAATAGTATTGTTTAGTTAAACTGCATTACCCATGATGCTGTACAAAAATTTCACCAATCAGATAGTCACAGCAAGGAAAAAGATGTTTAGCGCCACCTACTCACGAGTAGCACAGTCAAGTCAAGTCAAGTTTATTTATATAGCGCTTTTCACAATGTAGATTGTGTCAACGCAGCTTAACATAGTTCTAGTAAAGTCCAGATTTCAGAGTTGAAGTTCAGTGTAGTTTAGTTCAGTGTGGTTTAAATTTCACTGCTGAAAGTTCAAACACCGCAGAGCAAATCCACCGAAGCACAGTTTCACAAGTCCCGATCTGAGCAAGCCAGCGGTGAGGAAAAAAAACTTCCCCAATTGACGAAGTGAAGGGGGAAAAAAACCTCGAGAGTAACTAGGCTCTGTTAGGCACGACCATTTTTCGTCTGGCCAAACTTCCTGTTCAGAGCTGCAGTCTAGGCGCTGGAGGCTGAAGAAGCTGGACGTCCATCGTGGAGAAGCTGCAGGTGTGAGTAGGGCACCAGTGGGCAGTCAGATTGGCCAGCAGGATCAATGTGGGGACTCGTTTATCACAGTGGTCATTCAGGAATCAGTCTCATGCACTCCATTTCTCCATGACGACCACAGCATCAGCTCGGGATATGACCTGGTCCAGGATTATGGATACCTTGGGATCATCTCTTCACAGGTCTTGGATCGCATCAATGGCGCTGCATAGTCTCTAGGGACCTCGGAATGAGTATCCCCAGGTGGAAATAGAGAATAAAGAAAATAATTAGCGTAGCTGCTGTTCATAGTGTATTTAAACGAGATGCAAAAATGGAGTGTTATAGATGAAAATAGCAGTTAAATAAACAAACATAGAAACAAACATGTAAAGCATATGAGAGTTTCTAACACAATGTCTGGTGTATTGAGGAGTGTGTCCTACAGGTGATGTCGAGCCAGCTCACCTGCGTGGAGCACATTCATGCATCATACCGTTATGCGATGCATTGAGTGTATGTTTTACTAAAAAGATAGGTCTTTAATCTAGTTTTGAACTGAGAGAGTGTGTCTGAGCGTCGGACATTATCAGGAAGGCTATTCCAGAGTTTAGGATAAGTTTAGAGTTTAGTTTCTCATAAATGAGAAGGCTCGACCACCTTTACTCGACTTTGCTATTCTAGGTACTACCAGCAGCCCTGAGTTTTGAGATCTTAAAGAGCGGGTTGGATTGTAGCGAGACAGAAGGTTAGTTAGTAAAACAGGAGCTAGATTATTTAAAGCTTTATAGGTAAGAAGCAATATTTTATAATCAATACGGAACTTAACAGGCAGCCAGTGTAACAAGGATAAAATTGGGGTGATATGATCATATTTTCTAGACCTGGTAAAAACTCTGGCAGCTGCATTTTGTACTAGCTGAAGTTTATTAATAGAGGATGCTGGGCAACCAGCGAACAGAGCATTACAGTAATCCAGCCTAGAAGTCATGAAAGCATGAACTAGCTTTTCTGCATCTGAGATGGATAGCATACTTCGTA
The DNA here is from genome assembly GCA_903798115.1 of Danio jaintianensis. Taxonomy (NCBI): domain Eukaryota; kingdom Metazoa; phylum Chordata; class Actinopteri; order Cypriniformes; family Danionidae; genus Danio; species Danio jaintianensis. Next base: position 6,593,840 of record CAIGQV010019084.1, read on the forward strand.
ACTACAGCAAATGATGTAAACAAACACTACAGCAAATGATGTAAACAAACACATCTCCATACATTCTCAAATTACTTAATTATTTGCTTATAAATGCATATTTCATTATATTACTTCCTTAAAGGTGCTGTATGTAAGTTTTTGACTCTTCTAAAGCATAAAAATACCATAATATGTTTGCAGATATTTAAGAAACATGCTAAGTGAACATTCTTTTTTTTTATCTGAAAAACAATGCTAAAGTCAGATATTCTGCTTTGAAAATGTGTGTTCCGTGTCGAAACGTCTGTCTTTGTTTTGGTTCTTTTGCCCACTGCCAGTTTAGCCAATTAAATTTCAGCACCCTGGGTTGCCATCATGGAAAACAGTGTATTTGATTCATTCAGTCAGGAAGGCTCTCAAAGCATGTGCCCGCGACCGAAAATGCAACCTCCGGTGGACAGTAATAGCCCGGAAATAAGACGCAGATTCAAAGTTCCACATGAGCGGGTTATTAATTAGCAAATAATAAAAATATTATGAATGTAAACATTAGGTGAGCAGGTTACATTGTAACCCCGTGTCCTAACAACACGCTACGTGACGAGATTTGCAGTCATAAACAATTTGTCTGTTTGCACCAGACGAAACACAACCGAAATTTAAATGCAGCCATTCAGAAGCACAGAATAGTGCTTACTGCACTCCAACGAAATGGTAAGGTTTACAATCTAATTAATACATATTAAACCTCTTTAACATTATCAAATGTACATGCTGATCTGGGCGGTGCGGTGGCGCAGTGGGTAGCACTGTCGCCTCACAGCAAGAAGGTCACTGGTTCATGCCTCGGCTGGGTCAGTTGGCATTTCTGTGTGGAGTTTGCATGTTCTCCTCGTGTTTGCGTGGGTTTCCTCCGGGTGCTCCGGTTTCCCCCACAAGTCCAAAGACGCTATAGGTGAATTGGGTAAGCTAAATTGTCCGTAGTGTATGTGTGTGAATGGGAGTGTATAGGTGTTTACCAGTGATGGGTTGCAGCTGGAAGGGCATTCGCTGCGTAAAACAAATGCTGGATAAGTTGGCGGTTCATTCCGCTGTGACGACCCCAGATTAATAAAGGGACTAAGCCGAAAAGAAGATGCGCTTACGTGGACTTGTCAGAGGAGGAGCCGAGTGAAAATATGTTTTTATCCAGGAGTGCAATACCTAGTTTAACCACTGGGTGTCAAACTTACATACTGCACATACTGTATATTGATACTCTAAATACAGCCAACAACTTTACATGATTTTTTTTTCATTTTTTAAATTCATTTTAGTCAGTCATTTTATTTGGGCATTTGTAGTGCTTCATGAGATTGTTGTTCTTTCCCTCATTAAAACTACACAGTCTTGTACCTTTGTAAAAATGATGAATGGCAAAAACACTTCTGGATCCACTTTTGTTAAAAATGAGGGTGGGCACTAATGCACTCTATCAGAATTCATCCTGGGACTTGTGGAGCTGCGCATCGATGGCTTTGCTCTTCAGTGTTTGGACTTTCAGCAGTGAAAATTAAACCACACTGAACTGAACTAAACTGAAATTCAACTCTGAAAACTGGACTGACACAGTTTCAATTTACTACAACTTCTGTGTTCAGCTGCTTTGACACAATCTACATTGTAAAAGCGCTATAGAAATAAAGATGAATTGAATTGAATTGAAGAGCATTTAAAACTGCCTATTAAAAAACTAAACCTTATTGTGCATCCTTGTTGACACTAATTATCATTACAATATGTTTGAATATGTCTTTGAATATTATATGTAAAATATTATAAAAGATCAACCAGTAATATGTTTTTTGAATTCCTCTATAAGCATTCATGTAAAGAGACAAGAGTGGCAATGGCAATGGAATGCATCCACTGGTCAAATTTATACCACAAATGCTACATTATTTAAGTTGCTTTAAATAAAAAAGACCTGCCAGATAACATGTGGGCTGAAAAATAGTTTGTACGATAACATGCTGAAACTTATGATAGGAGTAGAACTAAAGTAAAAGGTAAAGATATTCTAAAAAGTGAATTATTAGTGCTGTCCCAAATGGGAAAACATTTGGACAGAAGAATGTTATTGATATACTGTAGATGCTGTTGTGGTCAGCACTATCACCTCTCGTATGCGTATCTCTCCTGAAAAAAATGAAACAAACAAAAATAATGCAATCACTATGTCATTTTTTCCCCACAAGATGGCAAAGTATGTTATTATTATTATTGTAAGCCTTGCTGTGTGAGTTATGGCACAGAACATTCACTCCCTTTGGAGAATTCACTGGCCGCGTTCCATGGCAGCTGGAAGCCATCACAAACTCCAATTACTGTCTGTCTGTGTCAACATCTGGAAACCACTTCTGCTCCTTTGGCTGTCTGCATCCTAGTGTGAGTAAGGTAGTTGGCCATATATAGCCAACCTAATGTATATGGAATGTAGGGACAATATTGTGGATGAGAAAGAGAGATAGAGAGTAGTCGTCGCCTCACTCACCCCCGACACTGACTAATGATTTGACAAATCCATCAATGATAGTATCAGGACCACAGCATGAATTAAAGGGATTTGTGAACTGTGGTTTATGTAGTCTTCGAGGCTTGACCTTAAAGAACTTTAGTCTCACTTTCAGGTATTTCCTATCCCTAAATCTTGATGATTTAGCTCCCATTGAGGACTTCTGATAGAGGCGTTTTATAGTTCAGGAATCACTTTACATGAAACTTACTTGTTTTTACAAGGAACATTCGACCAGGTTCTATTATAATAAAACAAAATGAGAACATCATGCTCCATCAGAATTTCTCCCTCAGGTCTTCTTGTGAGTTCATACTCACTGCGCTGCAGTGGTTATATTTTGCGTTATGGCCCATTCTCACTGATTATTATGACCATGAAGAGATAGTTTTAAAAAGCTATTCTAAATTTAAAGGGGATGTTTCATGCTCACTTTGCCCAATCTCATATTAATCTTAAGTATCTATAGAATAGTACTGCATCCATCTTTAATTTTAAAGACAAATATACAGCTTTCTTTTATTTCTGAAGTGTTGGTGGATCTACTGAGTCAACCATGTGCAAGCGTGGCATCTTTCACTTAGTGACTGTCTATAACCTTTAATATTATTGTAAATACAGCAGGGGATCAGTTTTGTAATCATAACAATTTGACGTGCACAATCACAGTGATAATCAGTGTAATCAGTCTTGGCTGGCCTCTGGAGCATGCGATCACACTGGTGATCATTGGTCAGCTGCTAAATTCAAATCTGGCCTGCCACAATGGCTGATGCTAAACTACAAGAAAAAGACAACAGATTAAAAAAAAAGTCAAAGATAAAAACGTTTCAGTATTTTTGATCAAATAATGTGTGCTTAGGGTGCATTTTAATACACATATTTACTAACAAAACAAATTTAAATGTGCTTTGCAAAATAACAGCAAAACATTTACACATTCTCTTACAATGTGTCATCAACAACATATATACACTGTTTAGGTAACTAGAACATTTACTATTCTTATCCCAGTTAAACAGGCACTTCCTTTCATGTAGTTTAGGAAAAGTTGATGAATTGACGTGTTGTAAATCCAGCAGCTCCTCTGCAATGCATGGGGCTGCAGCGTGTTATGTCATAAACTAAATGTGTCACCATGAAAATATAAAAGTTTTAAAAGGCATTTTAAGTTACTCATGGGGGTAATAGTATCTTTACTATCTAGTAATAGTTAATAATAATAGTTCATTAAAAGAGTTAATAATAATAATAATAATAATACTATTACCAGTAATAGTATCATTACTATCCCATGGTAAATTATCTATGGATGGATAAACAAGATCAACTTTCCCCCTTACTACCACTCGGAAGATTTTTGGAAAATAAATTTTACATCCAAATTATGTTTTAAAACTTGATCCATGCTTGAGCATGAAAGTCCAACTCTTTAACAATGTAAATAACTCAGAATGCATGAAATGGTTTTAGACCACCCCTTTTAAAGAACAGAGGAAACTACAGTAGTCAACATTTGAAATGGATCAAAAAAGTTTTCAATATTGTCCTGAGACAAAATGGCCGTTGTTCAATAGTTTTAAAACAAGTTTGATTATAGGTTTTGAACCAATTAAAAAGTTGACTACTGTATATAGCTCAAACCATTGTCAAAGCTATTATGTTTGTCAGATAATGAATATTTAAAAAAAAAAAAACCTTTATCCAAATTTTAGGTCAAATACAGTATGTCAACCAAGGAGTGTGTATGATTTCATAGTATTTATAAAGCAGTAAGTGAGAAGAACCTGGTTGATTTATTACTACTGGTGGGATTCTAAAGTGTGCATTTGGTGTGTGCTTTACTATCCCATGAACCGCAGGAGAGTGAAAGTATTGAAAAAGTGCTACAATATACATGACAGTGACAGCTGATAGATGTTTCATTGGTTAATTGAAGTGAAGTGAAGTGAAGTGTAGTGTGGCCTTGTGCTCTGTGCTCATTGTGCTCTGCATTTAACCCATCCAAGTGCACACACACAGTTAGTGA
>CAIGQV010019084.1:6623404-6633857 GCA_903798115.1 Danio jaintianensis
GAACATACCTGGCAATAAAGCTCTTTCTGATTCTGATTCTGATTTTTCTTTCACAATCCAAAATAAATAAAGTAATCCAACATGAGCGCCCGAAAGCTCCACCCCTTCCGCTACGTGAGCAAAGCTGCAGTCATTGAGTGCATGAAGTGTCCATCATTACACACTTAATTTTATCGGTTGAATAAGTGCATCATCCGGGTATTTAAAGTGCACTTATTATTTTTTAGAGTTTTCAGTGTGAACGCACTACCTACACTATTTATACTACAAAATAGCGTAGAATAGTGCATAAGTATGCGATTTGGGACGCACCTGTACTGACCTGGCCACTATTTTGCAAGAAGAATCTCTCTAGCCACTGTGCAGGACTTCTATCTGTTATTCCCAAGATGAATTGATGCTTTATTGGCTGCCAAAGTAGGCCCTACACCATACTAATGAATTATTGTGGTGTACAAGCAGGTGTTTCAGTTTCATTGTCCCACCCCTGTATATATATATATATATATATATATATATATATATATATATATATATAATATATATATATATATATTTATACAACAGTTCTGTCTGGTTCATGAATCTTATTGGCTGATAGCAGTGCGATATTCTGCAACTAACAGCACTCGTCCAGCCTCTTCACTCCTCACCCTTTGTATTACTCTGGCCACATACAGCAACAAGCAGAGGACACTCTACAGTTTGACAAATATTGCTGTTGTTGAACAACATAATGTACTTTTGAGGCTTTTTTAGTCGCGAATGTAGTTGTTACGATTGCAACTATTCAGTTTATTTATAAGGATAGTGCATATTTTTAAATATTTATAATGTCTGAGAGACAGCACATCGGCGGCCATTAGCCTGTCAATGAGCAGACCAAAGACAGTTGACATTGTCCATCCACAAGATGGCGACAGAGGCCAGATAATAAGCCCTTAGAGGAGAACAAAACCCAGCGTAATTTTAAACTACAGCTGATCAAATCATTATAAAACTGGTGAGTAACTTTCTAAGTCGATCTCTCTCTTTTGTATGTTGTAGTGCTGTATTTATACCATAGTAATTGTTGTGTGTTGAGTGTAAGATGGAACTCACATTTTAGGAATGTATGTATTTTGCGTTGGCCACTCTTTGTATAACCCTGAGTTACTTTTTGGTTGGCCATTTGTTTCTAATGAGTCTCCTGTTTTCTTTACTGCAGACTAGTTCAATAAACAGAAAAAAGAAGAAATACCCACATGTGTTTAGCGTTTTTCCTTATCACAAACAACAGTAATCTGGTAGTGATTGCGTTGCTTTGGCTTTTTCGGGGTTAATTATGGTGATATCCCGATCCCAACAGAGAAATACTGGGAAATCTCTGTAGACTGCCGTTCGGCCTTATAATCTTAAAATGTCAGCAAAATCACCTGTTTTGTCATCACTTTAGACATTACGCTAGAGAATCATTCAAATACTAGCTCTGAAGTGACGTTGGTGAATTAGTAACGGCTTCTGCTGTTTTGACGTCAGCTGCAGATGAGAAGGAATGGCGGAAGAAAGTAGTTCCTCTTACAAAAGGATTTTGAGACTCTCCGTGTTTGATTTTCTTTTTTATACACACGACTATGCCGTCGAACTGTTGTATAAACGCAATATCACACTCGTAGCAGTGCGATGTGGCTGTATATCCTCACTGGTGGGACACTAAGTCACTCGTGTCGTGCCGCTATACAGCCACATCGCACCGCTATGAGTGTGATATTGCTCATATATATATATATATATGTGTATATATATTCACCTATAGCGCATGTCTTTGGACTGTGGGGGAAACAGCAGCACCCGGAGGAAACCCACGCCAACACGGGGAGAACATGCAAACTCCACAAGTACTGAACTACTGAAACATATTTAATACTTTATATAAAAGGCACATGAATTGCTCAGGTGTGAGTTTTTCACAGACTTCAACAGAGTGTAAAAATCTTGATGGTTCTGTGGGTCTCGTCTATCAAATCTGATCTTTGTATAAAATTTGTATTTTCTATTGGATTCAAGTCATGTGATTGGCTGGCCATTCTACAGCTTGATTTTCTTTCTCTGAAAGCATTTGAGAGTTTCCTTGGCTGTGTTTTGGATCATTGTCTTGCTGAAACCACTCTGGTTTCATCTTCATCATTCTGATAATGTAGATGTTGGATTGAAGCAGCTAATATTAATTTACTCTGAGAAAGGGCTAAGCTGCTGTTTGGGCTTTCACTGCCTTTCTACACCTCCCTTTCTTCATGTGTTCAATATTTTTTACCCGGAACCATTTCATTTTATTACGCATAACTTAATTTTTTAACTAATTAGATTTTTATTTTTATTTTTTATTTGCATATATGGATTTCTTTGGGTGTTACTAACATCCAAGGAAAATTTCAAGTCAATGGCACCTTTTTATAAATATGTTTTCTAAGAAAAATTGTGACGTGTTGAATTGAATACTTATTTTCCCCGCTGTATGTACTGACGTAGAGTTAGTAAGGCTAAAATTAAATTCATAAATGAGAGAGCTGCACAACACTCTCAAGGTCTTCTCTGTTCTGCAATCAATAAAATTTTTCAGAGCTTGAGGTTATATAGAAACAAACCTGGTTTAGAGTTTGACCCACTACGTTCTCTTGCCACATCAGGACAAAAATAGAAAGTCTTATCACGTGTTAGCTAAGCATTTCAATGATGCCAGTTTGATCTGTCACACCACCGCTGTAAAGAAATAAGGTAGATCTCTTTTTCTTCTTTTTTATTTTTACTGTTTTGTCACATACAGGTATTTGTATTTCCTGCTATGACTGTTTAAATCTATTTGACATTGTTCATCTTGTATTAAACAGTATATTATATGGCTTTCAACAGTGTTTTACAGCCAATCTAATTTGTGATTTATCTTACACGATCTGAATAAATGTAAACAAGCACATCAAATGAAAAGAATCAATCATTGTTAGTACAATCATATCTTAATATAAACAACCTGTGCTTACTAACTAAACATTTTATGATTATGACATCTTATTTCATTGTTAAAAAAAAAAAGAAGATTTTTTGTCCTGACAGACATTGCTTTGAAGTTAGCTGAAATTGAGTTGAATGGCATATAATATACTGTTTGATGAGAGAACAAACACTGTATAAGCTGTTTGTTTTGATTAGCTTTCCCTTATGTTAAATATAACAGCAGTGAGTGGTGTTAACCGCACCTTTTATGAAAGCCATTTCAAGAAATCCGTCTATTGTTTCAGTTAATGTGTTCTGAAATTCCACAGCGGAATATTAGAGACAATGAATATTCACTCACTACTGATCCCACCAAGAAGTTCGGGTCAGTAATTTTTTTTATTTAAAGTAAATACTTCTTTTATTCAGCAAAGATGCATAATCAAAAGTGACTGTTACCAATGTTACAAATATCCATACTTTCTTTTTATTAATGAATCTAGTACAATATCCACAAAAATGTTAAGCAGCACAATTTTTTTTTTCTCACACAAGTATCACAGGTTATATGACTGATTCCAACAAAAATATTAGACACTGAAATTTGTTTCAGTAATAGAGTAATGCATATGTGCAGTAAAATACATTCATGTTTCTAAACTTTCTAAAAATGAAAAAAATCTTTAAAAATGGGTCATTGACATTGACTCTTTTAATACACTGAGAAATTTTGAGCATCAAATCACTGTATTAAAATGATCGCTAGCAGTCATGTGACATAAAAGACTAGATTTATGATGCTTAAAAATCACCTTATAATAATCAACCTTAATAAATAACACTTTAAAGCAAATAAAAGTTAAACAGTTCTTTTAAATTATAGTAACATGCAAAATATTTTTGTTTTACCTTCTACATACCTTCTAATATGTTAATCCATATGCGTTCTACCTGATCTGCTTTTTTTTTTTTTATTTTGAGAAGAATTTGTTATAGTTATTCTGTAACTGCATATAAAAAGTAACAAAAGCTTAGATCAGATCTAATGTCTCATGTCTCAAAACTTTTTATGTGTTATTTATTTATTTTTTAATGTTTTTTAACAGCTTATCAGAGTGAAAGAGCAAAATGATTGGCAGAAACCTGCTCAAGCAACTTAAAAGGACCAAAGTAAGTGAGAGGAATGCAAAGGAAGATTTGTCACTCATGTGCATTAGCGCTGCATGAGTAGAGGTGGAGCAACACAAGCAGAGCGGCACTATAAAATCATCAAATCTGTGGCTTCATGGACTTCATTGACTCTTTTTTTAACTGGCCTCATATATGCCTGGAACACATCTGACGAAGGTAGATCCACTCCTTCTATCTCTCTCTCAGAATTTTATGTCAATTGATTATAACAGTATCACAATTTGCTGAATTATATTTAATAAAATCAATGTTTTAATCGAAGAGTGACCCGCTGAATGTCACACATCTCTGCAAAACGTCTACTTCTACGCAATATTCCAGAGCTCAAAACGCCAAGGTGAGATTTTTTCAGTTTTTTGTCTTTTGAAAAATGAAACAAATCCAGGAGGCAGAACACAGACGAATCCCTGCAAGGAATATTAAGTGTTTGTATCTGTGAACATTTACAGGAGCTGCAACCACTCATGGCAAATCCAGTTCACGAAATTACAGATGAGAAGAAACAGCAGGGACTCCAGAAGACCAATTCGGGCCAGAGGTTTAAGGCAAATCTCATAAAATGGGTCTCGTTTATTTCTGGAGACATGGCTGTGTTCGGAGAATGGATGAAAGGTACAGGAGTTTAAGCTAGATTGAAGTTCAGTGTTTGCACATGTACTTCACATTTAGATTGACAATGGCTACTATGGAAAAGCCTAAACATTCCTTTATTTCACCTCAAAGATAAAAATGCAACACTTTCTTTTTAAACTGTTGTACTGTGTTAACTTAATGGAATATGGTAAATGTCTCTAGTAAAGTTTATAATGTGTGGTCCCCACCTGACTGAAAACACACTCTTGCTAAGATAGAAATATATGCAGTCTATCTTGATTTTTTTTAAACCCTTAAATGCTTAAATGTTTTACTAATAGATAGATCTCTAACCACTGCAATAGTATAACTCAACATCAACTTCTATGTGTAAATAACAATAGTAAAAGACATAGACATCTTTGGAAATAAATGTGAATTGCTCTTACTGTGTCATCAGGCCATTAGTGACCCTATTCATATTTGTTTTACAAACAATTAATTAGAAAACAAGCACATGTTATTCATTTTTAATAATGAAGGCTGATATTTAAATTTAAATAAGTACAGTTTTAAACTTTACAAGTTGATGGTTATTTCTAAATAATGCACTAAAGACCCAAGGTATACGTTTAACGGTTAAATACTTTTGATACCTATTAACGGTTATTATTTATTAGTTGTATGATAGTCAATATTATTATTATTATTATTATTAGTTGTTGTTTTTCATTTTTCATGGCATAAATACCATATTGTATTTTAAAGGATGGTTTGTTCAAAAATGTAAATTTCCTCACCAGTTATTCACACAGAAGCGGTTCTAAACTTCAATGAATTTCTTTCTTCTGTTGAACACAAATGTTGGAAAACATCCATAGTAGGAACAAAAATACTATATATGTTATATATTTGTTGGTATATAATATATAATAATTATACAAAATATTTGTGTTCAAAACCTGGTTTGAAAACAAGCGGAGGATGATTAAATGAGGACACAATTTTCATTTTTGAGTGAACTATCCCTTTAACCTCTTCCCTGTGAATACATCTACAAAGATTTTATTGGTATCAAATATGTACTTTCTCATGTTTATTCTGTTCAGGGCAATTTATTTTGCTCCAAATTACGGACTGGGTGCTGCGTGGAGCGGCTCAGGTGATGTTTGTGAACAATCCTCTCAGTGGACTGATCATCTTTGCTGGACTGATCCTTCAGAACAGATGGTGGGCACTCAACGGCTTTGTTGGCACCTTGTTCGCTACAATTTCTGCACTCATCCTCCATCAGAACAGGTATTTAGACAATGACCATCAATAAACTATGATTGTCTAAATGTTTGAGCAAGGTTTAAGTGTTGTGCTCCCTCAGAGGTGCAATCGCTGCTGGTCTGTATGGATATAATGGCATTTTGGTTGGTCTCCTGATGGCAGTTTTCTCAAATGCTGGAGATTGGTATTGGTGGCTTCTTCTTCCCAACATCTTCATGTCAATGGCATGGTGAGTTTATTTCATGGCTACTTCCGAGACTCATTTAGACTTGTAAGAAAGGAAATAACTTAGAGCTGGAATGCATTATGCAAGTTTTGCAGTCAGTATGAGTTGATGCTGCTGAAAGTCAGAGCCACTCTGCAGATTCTGGGCAGAAATTGTATAGCGTAATGATGAGTACAGACATTTTAGTTGACCGATATCAAACTATTTTTACTAAATGTAATTTTCATTTGTGACGCATGACACATATAGCAATAGCTAAAAGATGTGTGAAAGTTGAAAGTGTGAATTTTTCAGTTGCTTAGTTCATTCATTTTCCTTCGGCTTAGTCCCTTATTAATCAGGGGTCACCACAGCGGAATGAACCGCCAACTATTCCGGCATATGTTTTACACATCGGATGTCCTTCCAGTTGCAACCCAGTACTGGGAAACACCCATACACTCTCACATTCACACACACTCTCATACACTACGACCAATTTAGTTCATCCAATTCACTTATAGCGCATGTCTTTGGACTGTGGGGGAAACTGGAGCACCCGGAGGAAACCCATGCCAACACGGGGAGAACATGCAAACTTCACATAGAAATCCCAACTTACCCAGCCGGCACTCGAACCAGCGACCTTCTTGCTGTGACGTGACAGTGCTAACCACTGAGCCACAGTGCCGCTCAGTTGTTTAGTGTATGATTTTTTATTATCTGTAGAAGCTTGTAAATTGTCAAGAGCAGGATGCCTAGTGTCTGAAAGATTTTAAAGACATCTATTCTAGGAAGGACTGAAATGCTAGGAATTTGGATTCTTCATCAGGAATGTTCCTTCAGTCAGTCACTGTCATATGATTGAGTTTTTAAAGTTCACACGTCACATGGTAACGGAATGTTCAAAAAATACGATGTTCAAACGTTTTACAACTTTATTTTTAGCATAGGGTTATGTAAGGACAAATTGACTTATCAGATCTCATTTGTATAAATATTGGTGATTCCCGCTGGTCAACACATTTATACAGAGCACATTTTGCAGTTCAGTTTCATTGCTAGTCTAGATCAGTGGTTCTTAACTGGTTTTGGTCTTTTACAAAATATCTAGTTTTTTTACACAAAAATACAACAAACTATTCAGCCAGATCTCTTTTACTTTGTATAGTTTTCATCATCTAAAGACAAAAAAAGAGACAAAATTTAATTTATAATTATATTATTTATTATTATATTTCGATAAAGTTAAGTGAAATCTTTAGTATCTAGTATTTAGTAAATCTTTTTATCTTTTAGGACCTAAAAGGTGCTCTATTTTCTCAGAAATAGATAAATATAATTTTGATAACATTTTATGCAATGCTAGTACATGAACACATAACGGCGACTTAGAAATCAAGTGACTGATGAGTGATGCTGAAAGTTTACATTGTAATTACAAAAAATAAAAGCTCACACACATGCAAAAAATTTTAAGCAAATAATAAATCCACCACACTAAAACTGTAACTGAACTATCGTATAAGGTGAGCTAGCAAGCAAATTGACACTGTTGGAAAACTGTCCATAAATATGAAAATATGTTTAAAAATTAGTGTACGTTTAAATGTATTCACACTATGGTAAAAGGAACTGTGCAGAACTTCATTTATTAATAATCTGCACCGTACTCAGAATTTGCAAAAGAAGGAATAAAAGTTGTTGGTTCAGCCTGAGTTATGCCACATAGGTAAAGTCACATTTTCTCATTGAGGCATAGAAGCATGCAAATTAGCCATCTGCCAGCTTCTGATTGGACACACACCCTCACACACCTCCAAGACACTGCAACCATTGCTTCAGCTTCTCCCTTGAAAAAGTATACATGTAACAAGTTATTCACAATCAAATGGTGCATTTTATTATTTGATATTAATATTTATAAATTGAAAAAAGAATTTCCCCTTAATGTGACCAATATTCTGGGCATATAAAATAAGTCACATTTGACAACTAGCAGTTTAGTAGTGCTGAATTACAGGATCCTAACAGTGTTGTTTTCTTCAGTCCTATAGTATCCAGTGCCTTGGCCTCCATCAACAGCCGTTGGGATCTACCTGTCTTCACCCTGCCGTTTAACATACTGGTGTGTCTCCATATGGTGGCTACAGGACACTACAATCAATACTTCCCTCAGATTCTCATCCAGCCAGCCACATCCATGTCTAATCTGACATGGTCTGATCTGGATTATGCACAGGTAAGAGCTAACAAGAGAAAATGAGGCCAGAATCAAAGAAGGGAAAGCTGTCTCAAATGTGTGTTTTGTTGCCACTCCCCCAGAACAAGACAGAGTGTTCAGTGACAGCTCTTTGTAGGAGACTTATACATTGACATCACAGACACTAAAGAGAGCTGTTTAGAGCAGGTTTATCTGTAACTGACAAAATGGAATTTTATTTAGCATTTCTGATCAACTTTTTTTTTTTCTTTTAAGGCAAATCTGAATTTTACACCCTGTCTATAACACGACATATTAAGCAGTATTAATTTAGAAGACAGCGGGTACCTTGATGTCAAAACAACATCAAAAAACATGTCAAAAAGGCTAATCGATATGATGTCAAAATGACATCGTGCTGACATCTGACACTGGCATCAGAAAACACATCAAAATCGTTTTTGGTGCCAATCTTAGATGTCAATTGGAGGTCATTTTGACAACAATGTAGTTTACATGCATTGTAGGGATACAAAATCCAGTGTGAATTTGTAATAGAAGCCTTCAGATGAAAAAAATCCTTTCTTATAATTTAATATTAATGTCATTTTGTGTGGTAAATTAGGCATCAACGTGAGGGTGTCAAATGGACGTTAAAGTTTTTACATCAATTCGGTTTGTATTTTGACATGCTTTTTGATGTTGTTTTGACATCAAGGGCCCTATCATACACCCGGCGCAATAAGGTGCAAGACCTGTTGCTATTTTCAGACCAGCGCAACCCTAATTTTTACGCGTCACATTGTTTAAATAGCAAATCTATTTGCGCCACTTTGTGGACTCATGGGTGTGCCGGTCTAGAAAGGAGGTGTGTTAAGACGCATTGTTGGAGCGTTGGTAATTTGAGGAACTGAAATATCATCTGTCGGGTTTTGGAGACGTATGCATCACCCTATGGGGCATAAGAATAGGACGTGTGTTTGGATATAACTCAGTTTTTTGACCCCACTTCGTTATTATTGTTCATTTATTTGTTTGCTGGAAAGTAGAACTTAATTTAGAAATCTTTGCTCTTAACAAACAAAATTAAATATGAAGGCTAATGGATGTCTTCAGTGGAGTGCGTACAACACCGTTTCCTTATCCACGAAAGTAAAGGAGTAAAGTAAAGAGTATAAGTAAAGTAAAGAGAAAGTAAAGAGGCCGAATGGAGGAGGCTCGTTCTTTATCCTCGCGCTGCAGATGGTCTGTTAAACTGTTTTCTCGCTAGTAAAGCATTCAGATTTCCACTTACAAAGTCCGCCATGTAAATATCAAATGCACCATGGCGCGACACAACTGACTCTTAAAGAGAATGGGAGATGAGACTCTGATTGGTTTAATGCATGTTATGCTCAAAACACACCTATAACTCATTAAGAGAATAAGCACAACCCTATTAGACCATGCGCCGGGGCACAGAGTGTATTTTTCCGTCCTTAAAATAGCAAATGTGGATAGCAAATGTGGATTCGGACACACCCTTAATGCTTTTGCGCCATGCGCTTTACACTTTGTGCCTATATTATTAAAATAGAGCCCCAAGGTGCCCGCTGAGAAGGTTCTTCTGTGGTAAAATGTGCCAGGAAATCTCACCTACCAAAGAAGAATGCCAAAAATTTAGGAGAATATGATTTCAAAAACAAAAGGGCTAAAATATTGCAGATATGAATAAACCCTTCTGGAAGTGAATTAAAATACTTTTAAAGTTAAAACCAATTTTATGGCTTAATGTAATCTTATGTAATCTTTTGACATTTAAAAGCACATAGCCTATAAAATCAAATAAAAAATGGTATAAAATTACCATAATCAAGTGGAAAAATTTGGAAAAAGTAAGAGAAATTCAGAAACAATGGGCTTTTGGTACGTTCGCTGGAAATAAATATGAAGCATGTAATTATATGAATTATTTGCAAGTATTTTTTGCACTTATAACCAGGGTCAGAAAAACAAACAAACAAACAAACAAACAAACAAACAAACAAACAAACAAA